>LRSR01002174.1:0-14493 GCA_001579985.1 Hypsibius dujardini | reverse complement strand
TCCTACTCAAACAGTTTCTATTCCTACTCAGACAGTTTCTATTCCTACTCAGACAGTCCATGCAATAAAACGTCTCTATCGTATCCGCATAGTCCGCCGACATGGCCATACAGCTACCGTGGAACCATCCTCGGCACTTGTCGCAGCCTCTGAAAGAGAAGAAAACGCAACACTGTTACACTAGACGCTCATGCGACCGAGATTCGACTGATTGGATTGATTGATTGGTTGGATTGATTAGTTGATTCGATTGATTGATCCGACTGATTGATTGGTTGATTCGATTGGTTGATTCGATTGATTGGATTGATTGATTGGTTGGATTGATTGGTTGATTGGATTGATTGATCCGATTGATTGATTGGTTGGATTGATTGGTTGATTCGATTGATTGATCCGATTGATTGATTGATTTCCCTTCTTTTTTACTTGTTTCCATTTAGTAATTCCACTAGAATTCCCCTCGTACTGTGATCAAGTTCTTTTTTTTTCAATCATTTCACCGCTGCTTATCAGCTGCATCAAACTCACATCATAAATCCCTCCTGACCAATCTTGCATATCCCACAATCTGAGGAGGAATAAAAAGTGCAAAAAAAAGAAGAAAAAAAAGGTTTTATTGCGCTCTCACCGTCCGCACGATTAACACTTGCATTCTGGAACGGAGTGGGATACTCTGGACTGTTGGGCCAACCCGCGAACATTTCCTGATGCGGACACAAGACAAAAGGAAGAGAGAGAATAATGTTCGTCAAAGAAACCTTTTTTTTGCGGCAGAGAACCACGAACAATCCACGCGGCTAACCAGCACGAACAGAATCGTTTAATCTCAACAAATATTGTTTTAACTGAAGGAATGGAACAGATAATTAGCACCGATGCTACTTCACACACGAACACAAAGTCAATACGGGCTGGCCCAGTCAAGCAACACGAACACAAAGTCAATACGAGTTGGCCCAGTCAAGCAACACGAACACATTCAGTTCAGCACGAAGAACATAGCCGACTCACGTAAGCGATGGATATTCAACGCGAGCGCGGATCCTTAAGCACACGAACGGGCCGCTGAACAACCGAACAAACGACATGAAAATTGAAAATAAAATATTAATTTGTCCTTTAAATAGTTGTGTTCGGGCAGCCATGCTTCCAAAGATCGCATTTTTCGGGACCAATGCCCTAGCTGCAGCGTTAATTGCTGAGCTGCAGCGGTTGGACTTTGAGATTGTCGGATTGTGGGATCAACATTTAAAAACGTCTTCCGCATGGTGCGCTCACTTTAAAATTCCCGTGGCTTCGGATTCGATTGAAGAACTGCTGAAGGACCAAGAAGTGGACCTGGTTATTGTGTGCGCGCTACCGCACTTTCATCGGGAGATCACAACGAAGGCCTTGGCCGCGGGGAAGCATGTCATCTGCGAGCCTCCATTGGGACTTACAGGTAAACACGCATCGCGGCGGTGGATTGATTGATTGCCGTGGTGAATCGTTAATTTCTTCAATCAATCAATCAACCACTGAGCAGATATAGTAGTGACTATTTGACCGTGTTCAATGCAGCAGTGGCAAAAATTGATCAGTAATCGTACTTTCAATGTCGTAGGCTGAATTTACGTGCATGTGTGTCAGAAATTTTTATTTTTTATATTTCTTAATATCTTTATTCTGATTCTGAAGCCGTATTTGGGACTTACAGGTAAACACCCATCGCGGCGGTGGATTGATTGATTGTCGTGTCGAATCGTTGATTTCTTCAATCAATCAATCAATCAACCAGTGATGAGGTATAGTGGTGACTGTTTCGCCGTTTTCAATGCAGCAGTGGCTAAAATTGATCAATAATAGCACATACATGCACATACGATATTATTACTGAAATTTGTGTTTTACATTATAAATTTTTGATGTAAAGAGTTTCTCCGTAGGTTCGGACAACGCGGCGATCATGGAGCTCGCCGTTTACTATCCGTCCATGACCCTCTCCACCTTTGGCATGCGACACCTTCCCGGCGTGAAGGCCGCCAAAAAAGCCCTCACGGACAATCTCATCGGCAGCATCCAGGCCTTCGAGATCAGTCTGCATTGTGGACCCAGTGAGATCGCGGAGAGAATGCCCTACGACTCGGCGTGTCTCAGGGAGCTGGCGGCCGGTCCTCTCTTCTCCGCCGCCATCCACCTCACCGATCTCATGCATTACTTGGCCGGTCAACGTGTCTACACGGTCTGTGGGACGGTGAAGCGATTCCAGAAAAACCCACCACAATTCAAATACGACCAGCACCTCACGCGGGAAGACTTCATCATGTGGCAGGTAATGGCTGTCTGTCTGTCTGCCTGTCTGCCTGCCTGTCTGCCTGCCTACCTGCCTGCCTACCTGCCTGCCTACCTGTCTGTCTGTCTGTCTGTCTGTCTGTTTGTCTGTCTGTTTGTCTGTCTGTCTGTTTGTCTGTCTGTCTGCGTGTATGTCTGTCTGCTTGTCTGTCTATCTGTTTGCTTGTCTCTACCTCGCCCACCCGGGTCTTCTCCATCAAATGCTTATTGGTCATTGGCAGGGAATCCTCGAAGGTGACATTCCCTGCAACACGGTGATCAACAACAATTTCCCCGGCAAATTCGAGCTGCGGTTTACCATCAGTGGCGAAAAAGGCTCGCTGGTTTTGGACGGCGATGGGGGCCTGTTTTTGGAAACGCCGGGTCGGGAGCAACGGGATGTGATTGTTTCGGTTGATCAGTCAAACAGCCAATCAGAGGCGCCGCTGCAGAGGGCGCCACTGCAGATGGGTCAGCGGTTTGATTACCGCCATCCCGAGCTGGTGGTGAAGGGCGTGGCGGCCATGTGCGCCAGTTTGAAGGAAGCGTTCGAGCCGCTCCCGGAACGACGACATTGGTCGGCGGAGCAGTTGACCGGGGCGGGGACATTCCGGGACTGTCAGTATGCCAGGGCCGTGGTGGACGCGGTGAAAAGGTCCAGTGAAACCCGCCGGTGGACGGAGGTGCGCATCCCAACCAAAGCTTTGGACGGCGGGAGTTTGAGTGTTTCCCTTGCGAGATTTACGGCTTGAGTGGGTAAAAAACTGGACTGGAAACCTCCTCTGTCAAGCACCATCCCGCGGAAGGTCCCCGAGGACTCCTCGAGGACTCCCCGCGGACTCCCGAGGACTCCCCGCGGAAGGTCCCCGAGGAAGGTCCCCGAGGAAGGTCCTCGAGGAAGGTTCCCGAGGACTCCCCGCGGAAGGTCCCCGAGGAAGGTCCCCGAGGAAGGTCCTCGAGGAAGGTTCCCGAGGACTCCCCGCGGAAGGTCCCCGAGGACTCCCCGAGGACTCCTGGAGGAGTACTACACACTTGCCAATAAATTGCAGCGCAATCTTGTTTAGCAACGCCGCTGGAGTTCCTCGGCCAAAACACATCAGTTCGCGGGCTCCACCTGGTGCCCGAATCAAAGCAATCCGAAAAGTGTGCAGAATAGAAATGCAACAGACAGAGTGCCATATAAAAACAAAACAGCAGTTGCATAATTATATATTAAAACGCATAACGGTTGCGAATGTCTTCGAGCTTCTTGGCCACCTCGTTCGGTGTCCGGTCCAGTTCCTCGGCAATCTCCTTCTGCTTCGCATAGTCCAGGGCGTTGTACTGCTCGCACAGATCGCCGTCCACCACACCCTAAAGGGAAACCAGAAAGACGCATGACCAAACTCTACATCCCAAATTGCAAACATGAACCTATGACTGGAGATGGAAGAAAGAAGAGAACTCGCACCTTGACTGGCCAATAGTACGACCGGTAATGGAGATGGTCCCGGCCGCAAAGCGGAGGCTTCTCGTTTCGGAGATGCAGTTCCAGATGCTGAAAAAACTCTTGATCCTGGAAAGAAACAGTCCCACTTTTCGTTGCATTTGAGTACAAAGTACGACCCGTCTGTCTGTCTGTCTGTCTGTCTGTCTGTCTGTCTGTCTGTCTGTCTGTCTGTCTCACTGTTTGTCTGTCTGACTGTCTGACTGACTGACTGACTGACTGTCTGCGTGCCTGTTGGGTTAGTCAGCGAACCTCGCGAGACGTGAAAGGAACAAATGCGCCAATACGTCCAGACAACGTGGTGTACACCACCGATTCCGACCCTCCCGGAATGAGTGTCGCCTTTTGGAGACTGGTTATCGTTTCACCCAGGTAGAAATTGCAAACCGATTCCGCCTAGACAGAGAAAGCGTCGTTGAGTTTAAGCCACCCTCTCCTTTCCAAGCTACGGAATTCTGCTCATACCTTCTGCGAAGCGCCGTTCAGGAGACCGCGATCCCAAAACGAGGAGGGGTCGTCCTCGTGGTCTTCGTTGACCGTGGCGGGGAGTCGGATGACTGAGAAGTTGCCGAACTTGTCCGCGATGGCGATGGTGTTGTAGTCCAGCGGCATCGAACAGGTGATGTACCGCGGGAAGGTGTCGTCCGCGAAGATGCTCAGCACGTTCTCCTTGACTTTGTACTTGACAAAGTGCACGCTCTCACTGACGTCGGAGATGTAGAGGCGCGATCCCATTGTCTTGATGTCGACAATCATGTTGGGAATTTGCTAAGAACACAAACAGACCGTTCGGTCATGAGCAATTACATTTCCCAGAATCACACACCAGGTGGCGCCCTTTTTCGTCCCGTCTCAAATATCTTCCCCAGTATCCAAAAACTCATCTTCTCAGTTTGCTCTTTCACCTTGGACCCTTCGGGGGCCTTTCGGTCATGAGCAATTACATTTCCCAAAATCACCCACCAGGTGGCGCCCTTCGGAGACCTTTCGGTAATCAGCAATTACATTTCCCAGAATCACCCAACAGGTGGCGCCCTTTTTCGCCCCGTCTCAAATATCTTCCCCAGTACACAAAAATATGTCTTCTCAGTTGGTTTCTCACCTTGGATTCACACTTCCTCAGGAGTTTCTTCTTCCCCAGATCGTAGATTCTCAGCGATCGTCCCACGGCCACAGCTACCCGCCCCTGGAACGCGGCGATCGAATGCGGGACCTCATCGACCGGTGTGACGTGCATGAGCTCGAGCTTCTGGAAATCATCCACAAAACGATAGGTCCGCAGTCGGCCGCCGCCGCCGAGCTGGCGCGGATTCAGCTGCAGGTCGACCGCGGTGCCGACCAGGACGAAATACTCCTCCTCCGCGCGGACGAGGAATTTCACGAGGCACACACTGAAAGCCGCCTCGTTCTGCGGGAGGTCTTCCACCCAGAGGGTCTTGCCGGCCACCGGGTGGACGAGACGCACGCAGGACGCCCACTTGCCGGGTCCGGCTTTTGGGGCGCCGAAATCGACATCGTTGAGATCGCCGCGGAGGATTTCGGAGGCCAGGACCTTGGCCATGTCTTGGTCCGTCGGTTCGGCTGTGGTGAGGAGCTCCTGATAAGTTTGAAAAAAGCCATGAAAAATATTTAAGCTGGACGGTTAACGACTGGATGTTGTCTCCTGCCTGAAACAAATTTTCCTACAGTGACTAAGACATCATCTGGCTTACTCGGGCCATTTCCTGTTTCCGCTGAATTTTCCCCTCTAGCGTATAGGCGTTATGGTCGGTCTCAATGGTGACCATCACTCCGATGGTCGGGTGAATGACAAATTTGCGGGGCGTATACCGCAGTGGGGTGACAGTCTCGTTAAAGACAGTTCCAAGCTTGTCCAAAGCCAGAATCCTAAACACGAAGGCGGATATAAACTATTTGGCAATCACCAAACGCGGGGAGGCCAGTTTCTCCATCGTCTGTCTATCTGCCTGTCTGTCTGTCTGTCTGTCTGTCTGTCTGTCTGTTTGCATGTCTTATCTGTCGCTCGTACCTCAGCGTGTTAGAGGCAATGGCGACGATGCCTTCCGGGCACTGATCCGACGAGAACGCCGAAGCATACTCCAAGGTCTCGTAGGAGAGCGGGGTCAGGAGGAACCGATTTTGATAGTGGTAACTCAACCAGGCCCTGCTCGAAACCGCCAACACCTGGACAGAGCAAAGCAAAGCATCAACTCAGACATGTACCAAATAGACGCACAACGACGATATAATTCCGCCAATGGTTTGTGCAGATAACAAACATACCGCTTGGTTGCCTTGAATGGTCATGCGGAAGAGCTTGACCGGCCGCGAGCCCAAGTAACGTGTCCGTGTGTCAGAGAGGTCTCCGGTCACTGGATCCAGGACCGACCGCAGCAGCACACCATTCTGCATGGATCGAAAAATTAACACATTCTTCAATATCGAACCAAAGATTCCATTCCCGTTTTACTCACTTGCAGTCCGATGTTCAGGTAGAGAACACCACGGCGTTCCTTCGTGTCAGACGTGGCTGAGGATTCCCGACGGAAGTCTTTCGAGCCCAGTTCCACAATATTCAGACTTTCCGCTGGCGCTGGGAGGGCTTGCAGGCTCAGTGGCGAGAGACAGTCCTGCGGGTCCAGTGAGAGCAGTCGAACGGTATTGTCCTCCAGTCCGACTGCCAAGAAACGCGATCTGGCCTCACCGGGCGGGACTTCTCCGAGGGCCATGCACGAGACGTCGGACTGCATCTCCTTCCGTTCGGTGTACTCGTTCAATTGACCAGTCTAAGACAAAACACACTCTCATACCATTCTACAGACAGACAGCCAGACAGCCCGACAGTCAGACAGACAGACAGACAACCCGACAGTCAGACAGACAGACAGACAGACAGACAGACAGTCCGTCAGACAGGCAGATAGACAGACAAACAGATAGAGAGACAGTCAAACAGACAGACAGTCAGGCAATTACTCATTACTGAAATGATTCCACTGACCTGATCCATTTCGAAGTAGACAAGCTCGCCGCCAGTGAGGGAAATCACCAGTTGACGCTCGTTGATGGTACACTTGGTGATGGTCCGCTTACCGGGGCTCTTCCACTCGTTGACGCGTTTATCGGCGCGGATATGGCGAATACCTTCAGGGTAGACCTGGATGAGAGCGTCGTCGCCCAACAGTGAACAGGCAATGGTGGGAGTGGTGCCGAGGAAACCGGAATCAGCAACCTCTTCCACCGTTTCCCCGATAGATAGGACCAGCGTGGCGTTCACGAAGGACACCACAATGTAGGCGTCAAATTTGTCTAAAGAGCAAATAAACCGTGACCGGAAGTCGGGGAATTCAAAGATAGTAAGAGTGATGGCTTCTCATCATCGAGACTCCTCCTCCTTACCATCGCCATGCTTCCGTACAGTCCAGACAGCGTTGGGATTCCCCGGGAGTTCCGACACGGCCATCTCGGTGACCTCCAGGCCGTGGCGTAAAACACGCAACGTCGATCGGGCACTTGTTCCGCAGGCGGTGTAAAACTGAGGTGTATCCTCATTCGCCAGGTCTAAGATCTGTAAGGCATCAGACAAACCACAACAGATTAACAGATTACCGCAAAACGGCAACAATGGATGGGAGGTTTCACGGTTATCCATCCAACCTTGCAGTGCATGATGGGGGAAAGGCTCTGCAATTCATCCACCATGAGAAGATTTTTAGCCTCTCTCGGACGAAAATAGAACGTGTCACCTTCTTCCACCGGGGTGTTGCTGCTGAACTCCGGCTCGTCGTCGGCATCCCCAAGGTGGGCGATCTGATACAGACGACTAGAAGAAGAAGCAAAAACGAATTGAATCGTACGTAAACCAACTCTCTACCTTTCTGTCTGCCTGCCTTTCCGACTGCTTGTCTGCTTGTCTGTCTGTCTGTCTGACTGTCTGTCTGTCTGTCTGCCTGCCTTTCTGTCTGCCTGCCTTTCCGACTGCTTGTCTGTCTGTCTGTCTGTCGGTCTGTCTGTCTGTCTGTCTGTCTGTCTGCTTGTCTGTCTGTCTGTCTGTCTGTCGGGATTATATCAAGTCTGCTAGAGTCTGAAGGGAAGCCATTTTGTGTGAGATTCTTACTGATTTCCAAACTCGCACGCCACGAAGAGAAACCCGGTGCGCAAGACACACAGCGACGAGGCCACCGGGATGGTGTCCAGGTACTTCATTTTAATCTCAGTCACCTGCGAAAAGAAGCAAGTCAAATTAACCAAAGATCGTCGCCAATCAGTCCAATGTTCCTCGAAGTTTACCATGTCTTCGTCACTGGTCAAAGTGACTTTGAAGATGTCACCCTGCTCGGTTTGTAGTAGGAAGAAAAACAACGCCTTGGTCTTGTGGGCGGTGTACGTGACAAACATCATGCCTNTTACCATGTCTTCGTCACTGGTCAAAGTGACTTTGAAGATGTCACCCTGCTCGGTTTGTAGTAGGAAGAAAAACAACGCCTTGGTCTTGTGGGCGGTGTACGTGACAAACATCATGCCTCTATCGGGATCTTCCAGGTCATGCTGCAAAAAACAACCAAAATAGTTCGCAGTATTAAAAGTGGTGTCCCAGACTTTCCCTGTCTGTCTGTCTGCCTGCATATTTGTCTGTCTCACAGTCTGCCTGCCTGTCTGCCTATTTGTCTGTCTGCATATCTATCTGTCTGACTGTCTGTCTGACAGTCTGTCTGCCTGAATGTCTGACTGTCTGCTTGTCTGCCTATCTGTCTGTCTGCCTGAATGTCTGACTGTCTGCTTGTCTGCCTGTCTGTCAATTCATGGTTACTAGAAATTAAGATCCCATTCCACCCCTGTTGATAGTGCAGACTGCACACTTACACGTCTCCGTGGAATCGGTGCGCGCACATCCGGCTGCTCGCCCAGATTCTTGTAGGTGATGTAGTTCTCCGAGCAAATCAGAATGCCGCTGGGACCGTCGTTGCCTCCGGGCACGGCAATCAGGAAGTTTGCGCGCTCCTCCAGCGTCTCGGTGAACTTCCGCACCACATGGTTCAGGCCGAGATCGAGTTCGTAGAAGGTAAGACTCTGCTGGGACTTCTGCGCCGCTTCACCCGTGGGGTCGTTGTCGGCTTCCTACAAAAGAGAGAGAAAAAAACACCATGACAAAACAATAAATTAGCAGTTAACTCGGCAAGAAAGAAGACAGATTGAGAACAGAATCAACCAATCAACACATACAATCAGCGCTGATTGCTCAATTCATTATACTCAATAACTGAACCAGTCAATCAATCAGTCAATCAATCAGTCAATCAATCAGTCAATCAATGAGCCAATCAATCAGTCAATCAATGCGGCAATCAATCAGTCAATCAATGCGGTAATCAATCAGTCAATCAATACGGCAATCAATCAGTCAATCAATGAGGCAATCAATCAGTCAATCAATGCGGCAATCAATCAGTCAATCAATGAGGCAATCAATCAGTCAATCAATCGACCATCGATAAGTAACTTCTCGGAGGTAATCAACAGCACGCTCAGCTACCTCGTAATCCATTTCGAGGCAAGCGAAGAGAGGATTTTCAAAGCCCACGTCAACTCCGACAACGTTATAGAGGAATGTGTTGGCCTTATGTGCTTCCAATGGAGAAGAAATCGTCAGGCGGGCTTGCGAGTCGCGATTCATGATGAAGACCAACTTTTGCTTCTCTATCGCACCTTAACGAAAAAAAAAACGGTTTAATCATAAATAGATCACAAAATGTGTGCTTAAAAGAAGTCTACGGAATCGGTCTTGACCAGGCGGGAATAAGTAAGGACACTTACCGATCATGACGGCGCGTCCCTTTGGATCAGTGGCAATGTACTGCCCCGGAACGATTCGACGGCAACCACTTTTGCCGAACGTTTCCTGATGAATCTAGGTAACGCAAGGAAAGAAATATATTAACGATGCCAATAAAATGCCTCAACGTGACTACGTGACGTACCCGATCGTAGCAATTTTTGGTCGGATTGTACTCGAGAATTGTAATCTTCCCCGAATCCGTGCCAACAACAATGTAATCTACAAAGAAACACAGAGAATAAGCCGACGTCTTTTCTCATTCTCCTGCGCTTCTCGTTCCAGACCGGAAAGATAGATTGATTTTATGACTGCCTCGAGCTAAGATACACCGGCAATTGTTATCGATTGATTCATCAGTTGATTGAGTGATTCAGCGTTTCATTCACAATCAGTTAATCAATCAATCAATCGACCAAGGAACGCCAAATCAAAACAAATTCCAGTTCATCGGTAATTCACCAACTCTTCCGCACACTGAACATACCTTTTGTCCCGCCGATCAAGCGAAAGCTCGAAAGCGATCGGATCACCCCAAACATGTCCATGCTGTGGGTGATGTGCATCTTCCCGGAATCCGGGTCCGGTCGAATGACATCCAACGTTTGGCCGCGCGACGCGATGATCTCCTGCTGCTTTGTGCCGGCGAAATTGCCATGCGCCGCACAGTTGATGCCCGTCGCTTTCTGCAGTGTCAAATTCAAGAGATGCATGTTGATGGCGGCGTTGCCGGAGCGAAGAGACGGAAGAGACGGAAGAGACACAGCGGCGTCCCCAGAAGGGAAAAAATGGCGTCTCTAACGACCTATCGTCCGAAACTTCTTTCACACTATCCAACGGCGATACTCCTCGGCAAAATTATATCACGGAATTGATTCTCCACCAGAAATCGCCGAAAAGATTGATGGAATCAGGACTAGAGGAAATTGCTGTCGGCTTGAATGAGATGAAAACGTCGTCGTTCGTTCGTCGTCTTCAGTGAAGCGGCATCTTGTCGGCGTGTGGAAGTCCTTCCTCTGCAGAATACCACGTCCAGGCCTGCGGGGAATACAGGCACAATGTGATGCAGAATTTTTTGTTTTGCTGTCTTGAAGTTCACAGATGCGAGAATTGAAAACAAAAATTGAATTCAAAAATGAGAAAATGAAAATGTCGATTTGTTTGTTCGCTTATTTTACCAGCTTGTTCGGACTTTTTTCACACTTGGCGTTCCGTTATTCGGCTGCGCGTTCCGTTACTTGATTCTCGCGCTCGGTTACTACTTACCAGTGTCTGGTTGATCGTTTTCTTTGGCTGAATTTCTCAAAGTGAATGTACATCAGAGCCAATTCAAACAATATTCTACGAAGAGACATGGTGAATCTCCGATACTTAGGCTGTGTTTCGTTTCTATTAGTCTATTCACGGTGATTCGACTAGTGAAAAAATTGAATTTAGTGTAGCTCCTCCTACATGTTGCCAATAGGACCAATTGACTACGGCAGTCAACAAGCAGTGTACATGGGCCACCTTTTATAATTTGTTTTCAGCTTACAGATTTTTTAAGACATATCTCTCTTCCAAGTAAATTCTATAAAAATAAATGATAAATTTCATAAAAATATAAATTATTTTTTTTGCTGGCTCAATGGTCTCGATTTTTGTTTTTAAACAGCGGATCAGCCAAAATGTTCTTTCTGTCTGAAAACCCTATCTCGCGCGCCGTCTGTCGGCAAACCTTAGGCTCTGTGGGCGGTGCTTGAGATAGTGTTACCAGACAAGTGATTCGACTTCGGGGTGGCCTGATTAAAGATTTTTTCCACTTGCGAGGTGAGTGTGTCTATTCGATGGCAGCATAGTCGGACTCTTACTCTTTGTGAAATTCTGATTTATTTCATAAAAAAATAAAAAAATAAGGTTTTTGTGGATTTCGCTCATTTTTCGACTTCCTCTTTGGTGTCTCTTGCAAAAATGGCGACGCCGGCGGCGTCCCGATACGCTCAGATGATGAACCGCCTCAGCAGGAGAATTTTTAACGAGCCGCTCAAGCCGCTCGACTATCGCGGCAAGAAAAGTGTGAAAATTTTCAGCGAATTCCCGATGGATCAGCGGCCGCGCGTCACCGATTACTATCCTCCCCTGCCGCAGATTTGGAAGCTGATGCGCGCACTGCGCTCGCACGGCCTCTTCCGCGATGAGCATTTGGACTTCAACGAGGAGATGCAACGGCAGCGAGTCCTCCGCGGGAAGGTCAAACCGGCCCGCAAAGCGCCACCGCCCAAGGAAAAGCCCGCGGAGAAGGCGAAATAATGTGTACGATATTGAAGGAAGGAAGGAAAAGAAAGTTGTTTGCTGGTTGCGAGTGGAGTGAATGTATTTTGTGACGTTGTCTCGGATGAATTTGCTGAAGACGTCTTAAACGGAATGTGCTCCTTTATACATATTCCCCCACCGAATTCACGCCTTTATCGTGAAAAAATTGTGGGGATTAAATTACGAATAAAAAAGATGTATTCACATTTTCAGTTCTTTGTTTTTCTGAGTTTCAAAGTTCGAAGTTTTTAAATATCAATCAATCAATCAATCAATCGATCAATCAATCGATCAATCAATCAATCAAGCGATTCGAAGTTTTTCAGTACCAGTCAATCAATCAATCAATCAATCTAGCAATTCGAAGTTGTTCAGTACCAGTCAATCAATCAATCAATCAATCAATTAAGCAATCAGTTTAGCGATTCGAAGTTTTTCAATACCGGTCAATCAATCAATCAAACAATCTAGCGAAACCTCGTTTGATACATCGTCGCGTGTCTACTAAACGTCCGATATGTTACCCCAGATCGTGGCTTTGTAATTTCATATCAAACCTGTGACAAATTCTTCTGCTTACTTGATGCGAGAATTGGCGGACTCCACATAAGCGCGGTAGAAGCAAATTCGGAATTAAGAATACGTTTGCTGGCTTGCTCGTCAGTCAATCAAGCGATCAATTGAAGCTCAATGAAATCAGTAGAACTTTTAGCGCGTACGGCTCGCCAAAATTACTATGGTGAGCCGTCTGATGCACTTGATTGATCTGTTTCGAACTGGCTATTAACCTGCTCGCGTTCAGTCCCCGAGGCTGTAACAAGTGTCATCGATCGCAACCTGGAGACGCCTCAGAATTTTATTGAGGTACTGTATTCCAGTTATTTTTCCTACAATTTTCAGGAAATTCGTCCCTTTCTCTCGCCTTTGAAATGCCGTTCAGAAATCTTTACCGGAATTTCTTGTACAGCAAGGTACCGTATTGCTTTTGCCCTTCCATGACTGGGTACCGTCATTTTGAATGGTTTCGTTTACGTTTCAGGATAAGAAACGGATGAAAAAAGAAGCGAGTCTCGCTGGAAGTCAGCACAGCCACCGTGTCTGCTCGAATTCTTCATCACAAACAGACTTTGCCATATCTGGTACGGACCTGTCTGTCTATCTGTCTGTCTGTCTGTCTGTCTGTTTGCCTGTCTGTCTGTTTGTCTGTCTGTCTGTTTGCCTGTCTGTCTCTCTGTCTCTCTGTCTGTCTGCCTGTCTGCCTGTTTGTCTGTCTGTTTGCCTGTTTGTCTGTCTGTTTGTGTGTCTGTTTGCCTGCCTTCTGGTGAAAAGATCTGTTAGTCCATTCGCGTATCATTGTTTTCTTTAGTACTGTCTGCAGAAATGTGCAGGCTGTAGGACGGAATTCTCAACTTCTTTTAGAGCCGGTCCTGGATTTTAATCCGCAATCGGGAGATGTGCCGTCCGAAAACATGCCGACAAGTCAGTCGATGAGGATGGACAACGGCGACAGCGATTACCGATTGAGAATGTCTGAATTCAGGCAACAAGCATTTCCGCAAACCTCATCACTGCCTGAACTGCATCGCTTGGTTCCTTCACCGAAGGTCGATTCTGTACCCGACCGGCCAAAAAGTGTTCTCTCCGACGGGCTAGAATCGGTTATACTTTCTTTGGAGAGCGAGGAATCCGATGATGACGAAGGGAGGGAAGTCGTCAAAGTTAAAGCAGACGATAGAGCCGACGAATTGGAGACTAGTCTGCAGCAGTTCGAGATGCTGCCGGAAAAATACAGACGGAATCGCGTTGAGGCGCAGGAAAATGTGGAAAAAATGCGGCTAATGTCGGAGAAGCTGGCTACGGCGGAGGAGTTATGCATTATGCTGCAGAGCAATCACGAGGCTGAAAGTGAGAACGGAAAAACTGTGCTGACAGACAGACAGACAGACAGACAGACAGACAAACAGACAGACAGACAGACAAGCAGAAAGACAGACAGAAAGACAGACAGAGAGGCAGGCAGGCAGGCAGACAGACAGACAGACAGACAGGCAGGCAGGCAGGCAGGCAGGCAGGCAGGCAGACAGACAGACAGACAGACAGACAGACAGACAGACAAGCAGAAAGACAGACAGGCAAACAATCAGTCAAATGCATATTAATAACTAGCCATATGTGATGTGCCACTTCTGTAGCTCGAACACTGAAAGCAACACTACGAAAGTTTGAAGAGGATTTTGAGAGTCTTCGAAGATCGTTGGAAGAAAATCACCTACAACTCCAAGGCTGTGAGGTTGACCGACGAAAATTGGAAAACCAAGTCTCTCAGCTCGTGTGTGAAAGAGACACACTGAGAAACTTGGCGAATTCCACGCAGGAGGAATTATCTGAGTTAAGGAAAGCCCCGAAAATCGAGGAATATTTTGTGTTGCGAACTGAAAAGCAGCTCGTTGAAGCTGACAATTTCAGCCTGCGAAAAGATTTGGAGGTGAGTAAAGGAAAAGGAATATAACAGCCGGAAACTATGCAAACAGGCCGAGAGGCTTTTAGGCATAGAGAGAACAGACAGACA
>LRSR01002173.1:0-13324 GCA_001579985.1 Hypsibius dujardini | reverse complement strand
GACAGACAGACAGACAGACAGACAGACAGACAGACAGGCAGACATCTGCGTCATACCGAGCGAGAAGCCACAGTGACACTACTGTGATACAGCGCAGCCGTTTTCATTTAGCTAAGATTAAGGAAGTCATGTTTGGGCACCAGTAAATGGCGAAACTTACCCTGAATGGTAAAGGTGAACGGAAAAGGCGAAATGCAGACACAAGGTGTGGTGCAAGGCATGACGAACAACTCACAGTCAATGTCCAACAGACAACACTCGCGTGCAAGCAATAAGCAATGGGAAATCCAATTTTTGTCAGACAGAAAAGCAATTCACAGCATCCCGGAAATTGCTACAGAGACTACTGCGGTGGTAGTTGAGTGAAAATCTTGGCGTTTGACTGAAAGAAGCTGGCCGGGGGAGTGTTGGGAGACCCGGCTTACATCACGTTTCCTGAGTTTTGGTTAGCACCCGAACGACGAACCCCGTGGCGCGCGCGAACCCCTGGTGGCACGTCTCCGGTTTCCCTAATTCCCATCATGCGAACGATCCAATGAGAATTGGAATTTGTTAACAAAAAAGAGAAGGAGACACTGACATTTTTTTGTCCGACCGAGCACGTTTCAAACTGTAAACGAAGGCTCCTAATTCCTATGAAAACGGTTCGTAGTCCAGCGCATAACTGTGATTTGTTTGACTCAAAAGCTGTAGGATTGACTGTTTTCGGCCATGCCTGAATTTCTGTCAGTCTGTCTGTCTGTCTGTCTGTCTGTCTTTCTGTCTGTCTGTCTGTCTGTCTGTCTGTCTGTCTGCCTGCCTGTCTGTCTGTCTGCCTGTCTGCCTGCCTGCCTGCCTGCCTGCCTGCCTGCCTGCCTGCCTGCCTGACTTTCTGTTTTTTTTTTATCTCTCTGTCTGCTTCTGAAATTGCACGCTGAAGCATTACCACATTTGTAGCTAGTACTGTCAGTCAACCTTCTCGAGACTACAAAGCCGCGCCACGAAATCACTGGAGAACTTGATTGGCACTATAAACCCTCATAATCATAGTGATATATTTCTCATTCTGACACCCCGCACAAAAAACGGCAACTCATTACTCCAGTTGCTCCGTTTTTTGCTCATTGTACGCGTAAACCTGAAGCAAAGGGTTCGCCGCGGACAGTCATAGGGGGGCACTGCAAAGCAAGGAATATTCAAAGCATGCCGTTAAGATTCGAAACACGCCTTTAAACATTTAAAATAGCCGGCACGAGTCAGAGAGCGAGACCTACATTTTTTCCTGTGAACTACCATACTTAAGCGCTCGTTCGGCGCGCTTCCCAATCTCATGGCTGCCGGCTGAATTGGCGCTCGCGCCGTCCAAAAATACTGAGAACGAGCTCTCCCGATAATGACCAATGTGCCCAGAGTGGTGATTTAACATGGTTTCTTTCTCGCGAACGCGATGATTCTAGCTAATAGAAACACTACTCGTACCAGGGGCCCTGCTGCACACAGACAAAGCAACGCTACAGACATGCACACAGACATGCACATAATCACCATACAGACAATTATACATATAGTCATGAAGACAGTCACACAGACAACCATATTACAGACATTATCACAACACACACAGACAACCAGACATTCGGGCATAGAGAAAGGAGGTACCTGATAAATTGTCTGCCTGTCTACATGTCTGCCTGCCGAGGCAGACAAACAGGCTGACAATGAAGCACATAAACCGCCAGGCAGACCAACAGACAAACAAACAGACAGGCAGGCAATGCCTTTCTGTTTTTGTTTTTTGTTTCTTATGTCACGGAAAGAAAACAGAATATTTGTCCTTCGCGGATCGGTTTCACTTACGCAGACAGTCACTGGCTGGTCGCAGACACGACGGTTTCCACGCCGGCATAGTGTAGTGTCAAATTAGTCCGTCTCTCCGTCAAGCGGGGTAAAAAAAACAGCAGCCGTCGTAGCAGTCGTCACCTCA
The DNA here is from genome assembly GCA_001579985.1 of Hypsibius dujardini. Lineage (NCBI taxonomy): Eukaryota > Metazoa > Tardigrada > Eutardigrada > Parachela > Hypsibiidae > Hypsibius > Hypsibius dujardini. The sequence goes on along the minus strand of LRSR01002173.1, from coordinate 11,361 downwards.
CTTCCCCGTAAGAGAGACAAGACACCCTCCGTCCCACAAATTCACTCAAAAATTCCACACACAAGTATTCCGGCAACGCAGAAGGGGGAAACCGAATTCCGATAAAGTCAACAACCTCCAACAGGGGCTCGGAACCGTTCCGACCGCCGGTCTGTCCCCACAAACCCGCACCAACGGACCACTGCCAAAGAAATCCAAACGTGTGGCAATCGGTTTTTATAATCCCCCCCTCAATCGGACATGGAAAGGAGCGAGGTGTTGTAGGGAGACAGACTGCAATCGGCTTAGGCGATTATTTCCCCTCCAAATAGGTTTGTTTAATCACGACGCCGCCGAAAAGTCCGTCTGTAGAGACATTTATACACACAACTTTTACATGTGGACTAAAAGAAATCACTGTGTCCGCATAGTTAGACATATGTATGAGGAAGAGGATTGAATGACTGACTGGCGCTGTGACTATGAATGAATGAATGATCCGGCGGGGCTGAGGAAGAGCTCAGATGATGAACACACAATTTAAACAAGCAAATGCTGCAACATATGTCTCAAAGAGCGTTTGATGTGGGCGGACTTTTCAAGTTGATGATGTTGAGGGGTGAAAAAAACACACTTGATAATAGCCGCCCGATGGGCAGACATAATAAGCCTGTATACAGGGAGAGGGGGCTAGACCGCGTGCCGGTGAAGAAGACGACGAAGTAAAAGAAAAAACATGTGGCATCTTGAGAGTCGAGTGTCCATGATTCTGATCCTTGAACCGGGCCCGGCAAATATATATGTCAGCATTGAGTTCAGTGGGAGGACCTGCTTTCGGAATGGCTCTGCGGTCCCTCTCGGAAGTTGTACGTAGTACCGTAGTAGTAGTAGTTGTCTGTCTAGAGTGCAATAGTATCGGCACTGACGACTGCGGAACGAGTAGCGCAGATGCCGTTAGTACAGTACGACGGACTCGATTGTCGCCGCAATGGGTTGTATGTGTACTGCGAAAAACCAATCCGGAGGCGCGGCCATTACGCGCGCCCACGCACTAAGTTTTTGATTGCGCCGCGATATGTGTAAAACTCATCGCAGCAGGGGGTCTTGCCGGATTTTACGGAACTTCTCTGTGTGTGAGATTTCAGGTCTCAAATTAAAAAATAAACAGACAAGTAAAAGGATGATAGACAAGCAGACACCTAAGCAGGCAAGCAAGTAAGTAAACAGGCAGGCACGTAGACAGACAAACAGACAGACAGACAGATAGACAAGCAGACAGACAAGCAGACAGATAGACAGACAGACAGACAGACAGACAGACCAACAGACAGACAGACAGACAGACAGAACAGACAGACAGAGAGACAGACGGATAGACAAACAACAACCAGAAAGACAAGCAGAAGGATATCAGACGGATCGACCAATTTGAGCTCGCAGTGATCGGGGAAAATTTTCTGATGTTACAGCAACGGCTCTCCGTTTCACTGAGGAGTGTGAGAAAAAGCGAGAGAAGAATTTAGACTGACAAGTTGAAAAGTCGGTTAGGAAGGCGGCGCAAAGTGACGGACGGGAGAGAGCGAAGTGGCAAAACTTATTATTAACTAAACTTTTAACAACACAACAACCCAGCAGACGGCGGCGGAAAGGCGACAGAAGGGAAGACCAACCAGTAGCCATGTCGTCTATTCGTCGTCGTCGTGTGTGACTGCGCGCGCTGCCGCTCTTTTGTGGTTACGCGAGAAAAAGTTAAGACAACCACACACTGAAACGGCGGGCGGGGGGGGGATACCATAAACGCATGATAATCACAATATTCGCACGGAAATCGCGATTGAATTACCACCACGCCATATTGGTCGTGTCAACCAGGCACGCTATCGTCCACGGCCTACACCAAGAACAGCCCCTCAGACATGAATAATCAATTCGACCCTCTCAATGTTCCAAGCACTACGGAAGACACACGCACATACACACATACACACAGACACAGACATACAGACAGACAGACAGACAAAGAGACAGAGAGACAGAGAGACAGAGAGACAGACACAGACAGACACTGGAACGGAAGGACCCCATTAGCCTCTTATATATGCATATGCAATATTCCAAGAATATGGCTTCGCAGAGCTACACAGACACAGACATGGACACAGACACAAGACACAGACACAGACACAGACACAGACACAGACACAGACACAGACACAGACACAGACACAGACACAGACACAGCCTCTTTTACTAATCCGATTCACAGGCAGCCTTGTTCATCCATAAATAGCGTAATAACTCCCGACGAACCAGAAAAAGCGACCAACCAGACAGGACTACCGGTTATTTTACACCCAGTGAAATCCATCACTCATTCAATCTTCCCGCTGTATGTAGAGTCCATGACGACTCGTGCTTAAACTCATTGCGCCTTTTGATCTCTCTCCTCTCTCCTCCTATTTTATTGGTCCCACAGTGGTGAGCAGCGCTTCCGTTGCCTGTCTCCTTCGCAGTCAACAAATTCGGCAACTACTCAGTAACCTCATTTTCGCCCAAGCCCTCGAACAGCAGCAGTCCATTACGGTGATGCCGGGTCGCGGAACTGCCCTCTGTACATAGTAATTTGGTGGCCCTCGTGACTGCGCGAGGCGCTTTCTCTCGTCAGTCTGAGACGGAAACGCGAGGAGGGATGAGAGGGTCGGAGGAGAAGATCCAGTCACGTATATGTATACTCATAATCCACTCATTTCACAACCAGGTCGCTGCATATTCGAGATTGGGCGGAGACACGGTTGCATGGTTTCTGGGAGACCTGGAAACCCAGTGGTGTGAAGTTTAGTGAGGACAGTCACGATAGACACTGACACACTGAATGAGAATTTCAAGCCACTCAGACTCACAGACGCATATCAGAGATAGGCAAACACACTCACAGTGACATACAAAAACCACAGATACAAGCTTAAACACAGACACAGACACAAACACAGACACAGACACAGACACAGACACAGACACAGACACAGACACAGACACAGACACAGACACAGGCACAGACACAGGCACAGACACAGACATGGGTATATCATTACATAACCGCGCCCATAAGGCGACATATTGAACATTGACAGTTTCATGATAAGATAAACAAAACATGAGGAGGTAAGTACTGAACAACAATACCTTCGAGGTAATGAGATTCAAAAGACCTTGCATCTGCGGTTAAGCAGGTACTCTCAGCCATAGTAATGGCGTGATTAATCTTCAGCCAACGGCCTACTTTTTACCTTCACTAGGAAATGAGAAATTTATTCATTCGTATGCGACATGATTTATCAAAACGGTTTAACGTTAATCCTTAAATTGGCTATAAATTTTGATCGCTTCTGTTTCGCGCTATGGAATACCGGCAATACAGCCGTAATAATAAATGCAGCGGCACTTTTACGGTTCACCGAAGTGCGCGTCCACTATAAATGTATCAAAAGTATGCCAAGGAAATGTACCAAAATCTGCTCAACAGTATAGAAAATATATGATTACTTGAATACTAATTGTCTGTCTTGCCCGTCGAGCTTGATAAATTTACACCACTGTCTCTGTCTAAACTCCTTTCCGTCAAAACTTTCCAAATGGGCGTTGACGTCCACTGATGAAGATTACACACAGACCATAAATAATAGATTTCTTCTCATATTTAGTTAATTTTCTTTGGCCAATACAAAAATGTATTTTAATTTTTCTGATGTTTTCGGAAGCCTACGAAAGTAATGTTATTCATTGAATGTGTTGTGGACAAGGCAGAGGATAACCCATTTTCGACCTCTCGTTGCGACCGGAAAGAGCAGAACCGGCAAGGAGTGCCCAGCGGCCTGCCAGTGTGCAACCAGGGTAGTCATTCGCACATATATGACTCGCGATGGACATGGAATGTTAAAATAATAAATAGGCAACTTATTTGTCCGTTGATTTTACTGCAGGACATGGGATTTCCGTGGCGATCCCCGCTGTCCAAGCAGGGAATACATTGCACACAACTCTCATGGAGAAACGTATGGCCGCTCCGTGATTGACGGCCCCTTGGGCCAAATAAATCTCTCGCTGGCCAAAACCAAATGATTTTCTGTCACCCCTCCTTTCATTGCAGTGATTCAAAAAGGGCTGCGTGCCGACTGTACTCGTACTCATCAGAAACAGACATGGAGACAAGTACATAGTCACAGTAACACATATTTCAGATCAAGACAAAGACGCCACACAAACAGAGGCAAGAGGATACACAGATAGATCGACCAGCAGACAGAATGAAAGACAGACAGTTATCTAGATAAACAGCCAGACAGGCAGACAAACAAAGAGACAAATAAACAGACAAAGAGACAAATAAACAGACAGATAGACAGACAGGCAGACAGGCAGACAGACAGACAAACAGACAAACAGACAAACAGACAGACAGAGAGACAGACGGATAGACAAACAGACAGACAGACAGACAGACAGACAAGTAAATTGATTAAACTACAAATGAAGCCCCTGCCCATTGCGGAACCCATGGCAAATGATCAACCTTCCCCACTAATGCTCGAATTCCTAAGGTCAACAGTCGGACAAAACGACGGCGATTAAGCCCACTGATATGTGTTTCTGCGGTTGAGTTTTAATTGCTCGATATGCCAGGGGTGTATGTTATCGAGAGCGCGGACTAACCCCGCGTTCGATTTGTCAGCTGAAACGATCTCGTAAACTGATGGGAGCGCAGCCGTCAAAGCGCCCATGCACCGGACTGCGAGAGTGTAAGGAGCATCAGGGAACGGTCAGTTCTTAACATATGGCATTGGCGGAAGAGCTGTTGTTGTGTGGAGAGCCATAATGGCCCGTTAATGTCAGCCTCCGATGACTAGTCGTGCGAAAAGTCATAACACTGATTTATAATTGTCCACGCCACCGCTGGTCATTCCTTTCACGAAAGCCACTGTGAACGCACACTGGAATGAATGTTGGGCTCCCTAAGCCGGACAGATTCGCCGGCCAGTAGATAGTCAGCAATATCAATTTAGGAAAGAAAGATACTAAACACACAGACAGTCCCTTTAAGCAATAAGCGGATATGTAAACAGAGAGACAGACAGAGAGACAGAGAGACAAGCAAACAGACAGACCAACAGACAGATAGACAAACAAACAAACAGACAGACAGACAGACCAATAGACAGACAGACAGAAACATAGACACATAGACAAATAAACCGACAGACAGACAGACAGACAGACAAACAGACAGACCGACAGACACATAGACACATAGACATAGACAGACAGACAGACAGACAGACAGACAGACAGACAGACACACAATGCCAGGAAAATCCGTGTTCGAATTTCGGTGTGGTTGTGAAAAATTATACAGAAAAGTAAATTTTATTCGTAACATTATCAGTCAGAAACAACCTGGTACGTTTGCCATCAGGAGTCTTCCGTTCATATCATCAGGCTGCCGTCTCATAATCAAACAAATCGGTCAGCAAACGGTGCGCAAAAGTAAGATAAACTGTAAATCTGGCTTGAAAGGAGGTTATAACAAGGCAAGCAAAAAACGGGATACGCTTTCTGCAGTGGAGGAAGAGACGAGTAGAGGGGGCGCGCGCGTTCTTACTCACCAAAAAATTCTCCCGGCAGGGGCGCACGTTTCGGTCGTCCGGTGAAGAAGAAGAACATGCTGGATTCTCTCAAACTTAACAAACGTACCAGAAAATCAGAAGCTTCGAAGTGCGCAAAAGGCAAATCGAGAGAGAATATAGAGAGGGCTGGCCAGTGATACACGTAGTTATTCGCTTCCAGGAAGTACACAAAAGCACCAAGAAAGAAACCGTCACCAGGGTGTGTGACAATACATCACTGAAGAGAGCGCGCGATGAATTCCGGCTGGTGCGAAGAACGATACTCGGAGCAAAAGTTATAAACTGAGTGAGTCGACGACATAACAGTCAACGAAGTGAACCAATGGGAGGTACTCGTAAGGATAATGAAAGTAGGGGCAAGTTTCACTTCAGGTAGCTGTCATCCGGGTCATCGTCGTCGTCAGGGTCTTCCTCATCATCGTCCTTGGTGTCGGGGAATATCGGACGTTGTTTTCCCTTCAAGGCACGTTCATAATAAGACTCCGAACCTGTACGCTCCTTGATCTGTAAAAACAAGGCACATAAGATGCTCTTCCTTTACATCTCGCCTAATTGTATGAGCGTCTATTTGCCCAGCCGACTTTGCACCTGACTATTTGTCTATGTGCTTATTTGTCTATGTGCTTATCTGTCTGCTGTCTGTCTGTCTACCTGTCTGTCTGTCTGTCTGTCTGTCTGCCTGTCTGCCTGTCTGTCTGTCTGTCTGCCTGGCTGCCTGCTTGCCTGCCTGCCAGCCTGTTTGTATGCCTGTAAGTATGTCTATCGATTCAACAGTCTGGCTTTTCATCAGTATGTCGCTAACCATCCGCCTGTCTGTCTGATTGACTGTCTGTTGCCTCTTACTGTATCAGCTTATTAGCTGTTCTCTGTCAGTCAGTCGGCCTGCTATTCAGAGCTCTTTCATACCTCTTCCAAAGCATGGAGAATCCGCTCCTTCTCTTCCGGCGCAATGAAGTCCTGATCGGCCGCCTCCAGCAAATCTTCAACCATCATAGCCGGTCCGGATCTGCAAAATTTAAGTAATCCCTGACTTCATGGCCAACAACTTCCAACAAGTCAAAAGAAAATGTTGTTTCCACCATACTGATTAGAGTGATGCGAATCCATGGATTCCACGCTGCCGGTGGAACCGGTGGAAGATAACATGCTCGGCTCGGGGAGCTGCTCACGACGAGCCGTCACGTCGCTGATCGTCCAGCCGGCGTCTTCTATGTCCTCCGACCGACTGTCGCGGCCCTCTTGCTGTTCCTCCCGCTGGGATAAGGTCAGATTCTCCGGATGAATATCATCCTCTGCGCTGCCCGTGGACGAATGTTCCGCGAAATCACTCTTCTGCTGAAGAACAAACCAACCCAGACATGCGGATTAAAGAAAGAGATCAAACAAAACAACACCACTGGCAGACGCAGATCCCGAGGAACTCACATAATCATCAATGCCCAAACCGTCACCGGCGCTCGAGCTCAGCACATCATAGTCCTCCTACGAAGTGGACAATGGACATTAGCACATTCTGCGAATGCGGTGCTCGAATGATAGCCGGGTCACAGTTCTCCCCTATCTACCTTCAGATCTCGTCCGCGCGTCCCCAGAAAGAAGCCCTTGCCGTAATGAGGTCCCAAAATTGTGCCACCACCTTCCATATAACTCTGATTAGACAGACTGCGTTTCATCACCTTCGCCAGATGAGGTGGGTTGCCTACATAAACAAGACAAGAACACGTCAGATTTCATGCGAATAACTGGAATATTTCATTGGAAAGGTTCGCAAGATCAATGAAGGTATCTCGGTACGCTAAAATTCCCCAAAACATTGTACCAATCAACTGATCAATCAACAGATCAATCAACTGATCAATCAACTGATCAATCAACTGATCAATCAACTGATCAATCAACAGATCAATCAACAGATCAATCAACAGACCAATCAACTGATCAATCAACAGATCAATCAGCAGATCAATCAACTGATCAATCAACAGATCAATCAACTGATCCATCACCCACCATCCGCATTTAAACGATGAAATTGAGCAGACAGAAGGCACACAACCAACCAATAGAAAGATAAATTGACTCAAAAAGTCGAGGCATCATGCTGCTGTTCATATTTTAGCAGCTGATTATTCAACGGAAAAGATTTTCATACCCCAGACGGTATTTTGAGCGCATTTTGTGGGCGCGACTTCCACCTTCGCCGGATTGACACTGAGGGAGGGAAAATCACTCTGCTGCAATACAGGGCTGGTTGGTCCCGCTCCGGGTCTAAGGCCTTTGCTGGTCACGATGCTGTAAGAGATCCCGTTGGAATTGGGCTGCGCTTCTCGGAACGCTCCCTGCGAACACACAAAGCGGCACTCTCAACGTAAGAAGAACAATTTCAGAGCGCGTGCCGTCCGCCCAGACGGTGGTCACGGACAGTTGCGCGAATGAAGAACTGTTTGAATGAAACTCAGACTGAAATCCTCATCGACGTTTTGAATAAGATTTGAAAAGGAAACTCTTGACAGTTTCCTTTCTCGAAACCGAAACAATTAGCGATGATGTCTCTCTTCCAGCTCACAGCACGGATGACTACAGCAACCAAATTCACTTACATTCGAGCCATTCCCATTGCGAAAATGCCCTTCAAACTTTCCACGGCCGTTGTTGTTGCCGTTATTATTCCACAGATTCTGCTGGCTCAACGAGGACCCGTTGTTCCGTCCGTTCAGAGAATGATGGTGGTGATGATTACGACCACCGTTGTTGATGCTGTTGGAGCGCCTCAGCGAAGTATCTGCACAAAAAACCCATTTCGGTTGAGATTCTAAAACTACACCAGCGACGTGTTTGTTCGTTTTCAAGTTTTCGACAGCCGAGAAACAGACATGACAAGAAACACGAAAGCTGAGCTGACCAATCGTTAATAGGAGTCACTCATTCGATCGATCAATCAAGGAATCGAACAGTTCTAACACTGTCAACTAGTCTAAATAGATCAATCAATCAAGGAGGCAAACATTTGTAACACTGTCAACTAGTCTAAACAGATCAATCAATCAATCAAGGGATTAAACAGTTCTAACACTGTCAACTAGTCTAATTAGATCAATCAATCAATCAAGGGACCAAACAGTTCTACCACTGTCAAGTAGTCTAAATAAATCAATCAAACAGAGACCCACCTTGTTGATCATAATCCGAGATTCTATTATGGCCGTTATGCGGGTAGTTGAAGTAGTTCTCCTGCTGTAAATCACCACCGTTGGCTCGCTCCTGCCATTGAAATCGCGAACTTTGCAAAATCTTCCGCTCTGTCACTCCGTTGAGATGGTGGTGGTTGTTGCTGTGATGGCGATCGCCGCCGGATGCGCCCCAGTTGTCGTTGTCGCCTCCTGTTCCGCGAGGGCTCTGCTGACTAGTAGGGACGGCACGAAACTGCAAAGACAGAAAACAATAGCTTCACTATCCAACCCAGTGCCCAGATTCAACAAACCCAATCGACAACAGCAACTTCAGACCAATCAACGAGCAGAAACAAGAGGACAGCAGACTAATCAACCAATCAATGCGCAGAAACAAACGACAGCAGTAGCACACATTGCTAAGTCAATCATTTAGCAGGTATTGACCAAAATCCTGAATGAACCATTTTTAATTCAAAAAAAGAATCTTTAACACAAATTCAACCTTAACTAAATCAGCTTCCGTGAAAATGGGCGAAATACAGGACGATCAAATCGAAGAGAACTTCAGGAAAAGAGGTTTAAAAAGTTCACTGAGGGGTTTGTATGTGGCGATTGTTGTGAGCACTCTAGATTACTTTCATTCAACAAAAGTAAATATGTAGGAGAAGCAGAACAAATTAAGCCTCTCCATTGCAAAATAAATTCAAATACCGCAAGCACGTACGAAACCAATCAATCAAGCAAAGCACTCTACAATCAATATGCAACAAACGCAATCGACCAATCAACCAGACAAATCCCTGCATGAAATCAATACAACCGACGCAAGCCAATCAGCCAATTTATCACTCACAACTGTGGACCTGTCAGACCACCCACAACTCGAATCCGATTCAAACTTTATTCCATAGTCCACCCACTCTTATGCAGTCGACTTCAAAAATCCAAAACCAAATGACTTCTTCACTTCATCTTCCCACCCATTTGTATTGCACTTACCGGCGGAGTGGGACTGTGATTGTTGGCTCGAATCAGCCAAGAGGGTGCCAGCAAATCCCTGCTTTGGGTCGTGCTTGAATCAGTCATTTACTGGGCAGTCGCACATCACGCAATTCGCGCCTCACAAGCTCATCGTATATCCTTTGTTTATCTCGTGAAAAGCAACCAAATAATCCCGTGGAAAAAAAGGAAGGCTCTAATAAGAGATCGGGTGAGAAGAACCGTTTAAACCACCCACACGCAAAGACAATCCCTCTCCAATATGACACGCAAAATACAAGTGCCAGTATACTCGTCGTTCTGATAATACAAAACACACACACAAATCGTCCTCGTCCCGTACGGATGGAGATGAGATGAATTCCGAAAGCAAATCACAGACGCGATAAATAAAAATCGGGGAGCGAGATGCGCGGGGGCAGGTGAAGATATGTATTCACGTGAAAGCGTAAAAAGGAGGTAAACAACGCACACAATTCCGACAGAAAGACTACACACTGTACACTAAAGACGAGATCGCTGGTTGGTGTCGAAGGGTTCTTCGATTTGGCTTTTACAGAGACCTTCTCGTCGCAGCGTGACTTTTTGGATGCACTAGAGTTTCGCCTTCTGTTCTCACCATAGACACACAGACACACACACACTGGGACGGGGTGCTGACTGACTTCAAGAAGTTTCTCAGTGCGTGTCTGTGTGTGTGTGTGTGTGAAAGCCTGTCGGCTGTAAAGTACAGCAAGTGCAAGACAGACAGACAGGCAGACGGGCAGCCAGACAAGACAAGGCAAACCAGCTGTCTGCGCCGGTTAGCTGGCAACGATGATTCATAATCATCAGCGCATCCGCCAGGGGACGCACTAAAAACACTAAGGGTATTCAAAGTTCGCTTATTTGCACTGTTTATTTCACTATTTCAAACTCGCTAATCTCCCTGGTTTTGAAGATAAGCGAGAAAAGCAGCCAGAGCTCCTTTTCTGGGTTATCTGCTCGCTAATTGTGTGCATCTGTCTTGTGAGTGATCCATATGAGATGAGATTAGCGAAGGAGACACAGCCTCAGGTAAGCCAGGGGGCGCGTCCTCGTATCACCGTTGCAAGGGCGTGCAAAACCAGGGAGATTGGCGAGTTTGAAATAGCGAAGTAAACGCTGCAAACAAGCGAACTTTGAATACCCTTACTGTTACAGGCTTACAGCGTTCACATCTCTTCATTGCTGCATGGTCATATCATCATCCCTGAGTTTGGTGATAATAGCGGGCAAGACGATCCACAAATCAGGAAAAGATCCTACAACGCTACACTGCTATCGTACTATACGCATCTCGATGGTCAACAAAGGACAGTAATCGGTTGGGTACCATAACAAGATTGCCTGCGGTGATACACACGCAGATCAAATCCACCGTCTGTAACAATACTACCACGACCAGTTGGCAAGCACCCTTGAAACGGTTCGCCACATAACTATCATCATCACCACATGCGGCCAACGTGTTACGCTTTCAGGGCAAACATGGGAAGGCGAAAATTCCG
>LRSR01002169.1:0-15420 GCA_001579985.1 Hypsibius dujardini | reverse complement strand
GGTAGGACGATTAAGCAGATGGTGGCTCGTGTAGTCAGGAGGCGATTGAAATACTGAGGGAATATCGTAGCGACCAGACGATGTAGGGCGAGGACACTTGCGGAGTACATACTGGCTGCGTAGGTGAAGTACCCAAAGATGCCTTGGTATAGGCAGAAATGTTTGGCTAAGGGGTACGCCATGGTCAAGTAAACAGGGATGGTAGCGGTGGGTACTTGGATGATTGAGGCGTAAATGTCAATGAGGATACAGTGAATGATTAGGGCACGACTAGGAAGTTGTCGGAGGGGACGATGGATGACTATGGCGATGAGAAGGACAATGTTGGCAACGGCTCCAAACGTGTTGGTCACGAGGACGCCGAAAATCCACCAAAAAAGTTGGCCTTCCTTTCGTGGGTCGTCATTCAGGTTGGTTCGATTGGTGAATGACGAATTGTTCATTTTTTAATTACTCGAATAATTGCACAGAGTACCAATAACAATTGAAGTTAATATTTAAGGCCCAAGTTATTATTCAGTTTTACGTTACCGTATATATTTCAGTGCATTTTTTAAGGCGTTCAGGAGCGCAGAAAAAAAATTAGATTCTACAAAACAAATTAATCGTTAGTACAATTTCATATCCGTCAACTGGCATTGGGGGTAAAGGTGTTATTTCGTTTCATGTGGATTCTATTCCGGATGGCTTGAATAAGGGGAATTGGCGGGGGGTAATTCTTCCCTGACTCTCGAGCGGGATCATACATACACCCGTTATGAATGATACCATGCCGAGTAGCACAGTTTCTTTTTGGACACATTTTTGTTAAGAAGTCATCCATTCTGTCAGGACACGTTTGACGCACCGGGTTTGTTCGGCAACCCGATTATGAATCAAGAGAACGAGTAAGCCGGATATTATTGGCGTGTCACATCGGAGCTTTTTATTGAATCGTGTTTTTGAATAGCGGTCAGCTTGTTAAGCTGTGTAACCGCCGGAAACCCACGGATCATCCACCTTCTCGAAATTCCCCTTTACAAATACGGCCATTTTACTTTCCTGAGTGCGTGGTTATTTATGAACAACTCATCCCACGGTAATACGAAGACCGACAAAATCCTCGAGACAATAGCTTTTGAAACGGATCCCGTGGTGGGTATTCATTTCCAAGACACTCCCTAATTTTGATCCAATATGATACGCAAAACAACTTGGCTGGTTAGTGCTGATATTGAGTTTGAACTCTCCAATGAATTATATGCAACCGGGTAAGACATCTATTACGTCAACAACATGTATATACTGTATGATTGTAAATAAGTTAGTAATGCTAATTATATTACTATGTAATCTCCTTCAACTTAAAAAGAGCACATGAAAAAAACGTGAGATTCGCCCGTCCTAAATTGTAATCGGGCAGACTTTCTGGCGGGAATTAACGAGAAAACTGGGAGTTGAACTGTCAACGAAGCTTCAATGGCAGATAACGTTGCTAATTGAAGTCATACAGATCCTAGTCGTCCTCGTCATCATAGTCTTCTACTTCCTCGCGGACAACCCTTTTTGGCCGTGCATTTATCCTAAGGTGGAGTTTGAGCTGCCGGCTCCACAGGTTCAAAAATAGACGTTTTCTGCAGCTGACCTATTCTGTTTCCACAAAAATTTGTTCCTTTTTCCGGTGTATTACGGCAGGCAATAAAATAAATGTGTAGGCCAAGCTTGCCCCGCATGTCCAAATCATAGCCCGTAGCCTAAATTAACGAGCCACAGTTTGTCCTTGCTCTAATACACAGGAATTTGACAATTAAGGTGCAGATTAATTTACTGATTCTGACGAGAGGCTTGTTTCTCCATTTTCTTTGACGTAAGAAGCAGAACCCCTTAGTTGGGGGCCAGGACGCAGGGCGGGGGTGGAGCATTATGGAATATATTTAAAACTTGTCGCAGGATTTGGTGGCTGAACCTGTTCCTTTTTTATGTTAATCGTGTAAAAATAAAAGAAAAAACTTTGGCTGGGCTGGATGGCGCCGCAATTGTGACCGGTAGGGCCTCGCCATTGACCGACAGCGTCTTTTACCTCCAAATCAAACAATCAATCCGTTTGAGGGTTGTCAATTTTGTACCCCTCAATCGATCAATCAACAGACGGCTTCCAGTGGCCATCACATCAATCAAGAAGCGACCATAAGCGACATTCGCCCAACCCGTCGGATTCATGCGAAACAGCTGCCATTACCGATACGCAGACTTCTTACCCTACACTTTTTGATTTGTTTTCGGCTTTCCGCCAATAGTGCTTCTGCGACCGCCCATTTCGTTAGTGTGGCTCGAAGTAAATGTTTCTGTAGACGATTTGGAGGGAGATCTGCCCCTAATTTTGACCCCTCCACTTTGTTCTTCCATTTTCTGTTTTCATTATCAACACTTACACGACTTCGGATTTTCCTTCTTTTTCCTCTCCCAAGATTCTCTTTTGCGTTGGGCCCCCACTTGTTTGGGACCCTCCTGTACTTGTATTTAGTCTATCCAACCAAGTACGGTAATACTTTTTAATTAACGTACTTTTCAATTAACGCGTTTCGATACTGATTAGGAAATGGGTATTTTCAGCAGACCCATGGGTCGCAGTTAAGCCGCCTAAACCATTGAGTAACGGAAGCCCTCAATCAATCATTTAATAACACAATCGACCCGGGCAAATCCAGAGTCATGTCAATCACCCCAGAGAGTTAGGAATCACGCCCTGTAGATCCCAGCATGCAAAACAATACTTTAAGTCTACAGTCATTCAGTGAGAATTTTCGTTAGAGCATAAGAGTCTCAGTTTGATTGAAAATCTGTGAAGTCTTTTAAAAGTTTCAAACTCTGAATATGCTAAAAAACAACCAGTCGTGGAAACCACAACATTTGAAATTTTACGATAATTCAAACTCATTCATATCGGATGCCGGGAAATATGGTCGAACAACAAATCCGAATTCTCTCAGTCAATCGTTTTTGACAATCTCTGTTGAAATGGTTAAAATTTGTATATGTCATTATTACACTGTAGGAACAAGAAAACGTTTCAGAATCCATTTTCCCCTAGTAAATTCTTAGCTGCGTCGTGACAATGCAAGCCGAGTTCAATACTCAAATTTCCCCGAATCTGTACGCTCAAATTCTGTGAATTGTGAATGATGTTGAATGTTTTGTGAAACCAGCACACATTGCCTCGTTTTCGCTGTGCAAGGGCGTGGAACCAACATGTCATACCGCGAAAATCACTACCCAAGGATACTTTTAGAATCTGTCCTGCCCTTCGTTTAATCTACAGGTTGGTATAAAAGATCGTTTAGATAGTCCTGCAACGATCACTCCATACTGCTCTGCTGTTCATTTTACGCAAAAAATTTCTGCTCTTTTTTTGAGGCATCCTTGTTAGAAAGTTTGGTCTGGCTCATACAATTATGCGTCTCGCCATCTTCGTCATGGCCGTCTTGGCCTTTCTTGCCTGCGTCCTGGCCGACGACAGCACCTCATCCAATAGCGACGAAACACATGACGGTATGTCGAAGTCATTATAAAGCCTGAAATATTTGTTGCAATGCTGCCGTTGTCACTTCGCTGCATTTTAATTTCGATAAAAAAAACATTTGTGAAAATGTATTTTCTTCGCGATTGCATGTTTTAAATTATTGCCCGAATGAAATCATTGTTTCAACGTTATGCATTTAAATTAGAATGGTGTTTTCAAAACCCGGTTGCAAAACAGTTGTTTTCGTGACAAATGTGTTTAATATTTCTAGAGGTAGACTGGCAACAGAAGTGCCTTGCGAAAAATTGACAACATTATTATGTCCCAATAAATACCTTAAATTTAATCTAACTGTCGTTTAATAAATTTTTTATGACAACATTGAAGGGTAATTATATACATATACAGTGCTTTTGAGCGCTTTTTCAGAACAAAATGTGTCTTGCAAATAGTCTAAACCAAAGATCCATGATTTTAAAAGAGGGACAATTAAATAATAGGAAGTTTCATGAAACGTCGAAATATCACTTTCAAACGCAGTTTGCCTGATATTTCTCTTGCTGTTCCTTTTAGAAGCTGTACCTCAAAGTCAACCATTGCCCTCGATGGACGAATCGGCACCGGTAATAGTTCGAGTTGCCCGCGCTTCTACGCCTTCGGAGGCCGTAAAGCAGCAGGATAGACAACGGGAGATTGTGCGCCGATTCAACGCCTGCCGCGCCAGATGCCTCGAACGCCACAAGAAGAGCAACCGCAAGCGAAAATCCTGCATCGATGACTGTGCCAAGACGACCGGCCACGCTCGTTCCTTTATTTAAATCGAGTCTCCAGTTCGATTAATCAGTTCAGCGTGTATACAATCAACTTTTGGGGATTGTCTGTGATTTAACAGATACGTCGAAGGGTCTAGGAGATTTCCATGCTCTTTTGATGATTTTTTGTTTTCGTCTCTGTTGCTCTTTTAGCTTTGGACGATTGTGCACTGTAGTCCAAGAGTGCCACGTAGTTTGTATTATTTGAATAAGTTAGTTTGTCAATTTCGGTGATGTTTTTCCACCTCATCGTTGTGGCTGAAAATCTAACACTTTTCAAATAATATTCACA
Source organism: Hypsibius dujardini (assembly GCA_001579985.1). NCBI lineage: Eukaryota > Metazoa > Tardigrada > Eutardigrada > Parachela > Hypsibiidae > Hypsibius > Hypsibius dujardini. The sequence goes on along the minus strand of LRSR01002169.1, from coordinate 10,817 downwards.
ACAATTGGCTAAATTGATCATTTTTGCTCCTCTCTAAAATATGGCGTTTTCAATTTAATTTTGTTAATATTCGCCTGTCTGAGAGTTGAAGAAAGATAGAGCTATACTAAAAACTTGAAACTAGCCATACTAAACGAAGGCTCAAGATTATTTTTATATGGTGGTATTGAATGTCAGCTGTTCGGCAATTCACATAATAACTCACAGGGATCCTTACAAAAAATTTAGGAGAAAAATGAACTCTTGGATTATGCATGACCTCCCTTAACGACTACCTTGCTGCATGGCTTTAGTGTATCTTATGAGATTGCGGGAACCGCTCCAAAAGCGTTAATGGTTTTGCCATATTCCAGCCTCGCCCCCAAATGGATGGCAATACAGCTGCCGTGGAAGTACTCTGTCAAGTAAAACCACACCCTATTTTGAACAGTCCTTATAATTTTTTTCTTGACCAATATCAAGAAGTATTTTTTTCCAGGTATTAAATATATTCACAAACATGTCTCAGAGAATGGCTGTTTTACAGAGCGGCAAAGCCCTCGCCCAAATGATTATAAATCACACATTGACCACCACCATGGGCAATATCAGTTTCGATGAGAACAGAGAGCAAAGACCACTTTTGGTCACTTGTGCCTTCTTTGACCTGACTTGGTATTTCCTCAGTCGGACATTGATCGAGGCAACTTTCAAAGGAGAAAACTTCGCCAGATCGAATGGCACCATACTAATAGTTTGTCCAGCAGTCAGCCACTATGTGCCTTATATGAGTCCCAGCGTTCATGTCGACAACCCGGTTCGTACTAATTGGAGGTTTACACGAGTTTCTACGAGTGTATGGTGTGAGGAAATTAAATTCTGATTGTAGTGACTGTTAATTCAGTCGGATAATCCTAAAGAATTTCACGGGCTTTTTTCGTTTGCAGACGATTTTCTGATCAACTGCTGGTTCCTTGCACCTTTGGTCGCAACCGTTTACATGTCACAGCGACGACATTTCATTGATGGAGAGTGGTGGAGACTCTACCTTGTCTATTAAGTACCTCAAAAGTGACATTGTAAATGGTCATCCAAAAAATATATACTTTTGACAACTGTTCTAATATTTAATTCTTTCATTTGTATCGTTAATAAAAATGTTCATGTGATGCCTGACGTTATCGCGTTAAATCTTTTACTCCTTCTCAACCGAAAACTTAGGCCAAACTTAGTTGCCAAACTTACCAGTGCTAATACCACCGTACAAACTGCCTCTTACACACACTCTACATTCTCAGCTGGACGAATTGATGTTATTCTATTTGCATATTTGAATTTCAGTGTTTTCTGACGACCTTCCTCCAAAGCGCGTCGGCGGTTTGCATGCGTAAAAAGTGGTCGAAAAGTTGATGAGCTATTGGGTTGATATCCGTTTTCTGACATCGCGGAAAGTTCCCCTTTCATGTGCAATTTGAAATTTCAAACCTTTTCTGATGTTTAGCTATTTGTCTCTGCACGTTTCTGAAGACTGTTAGTGATTAGTATGTGCTGATTCAGCCTTGAATCACCGCCGCCTTTAATCTCAACTGGATCAGATAATCGGTAAGTGATGTTTACGAATGACCGACGAATGGAGAATCTCGGATGGTCGCCCATATCTCTTTGAAGTACACCGGGACCGGTTGATCTAATTGGATGCATTCATGTCTAGTGTTAGCATAAAGGACAATCTGTATAGCGAAAATGATGACCTTTCGCTTGAATTCCGTGCGAAAAATTTCATTCCAATCAAGGTTCAACTTTTCGGGTAAAAGATTTCATTTTGAGCCACTCAAAACTTCCCTGCGTAATCATGCAAGGTTGTCAGTCCATTCATCATCAGTTTTGCACGTCAGGTATTTAGTTAATTATACTTAATTAAGGTAACTGGTGAGAGCAAACAGTCAACCAACCTCAGAATTTAGCCTTGGCGTGTGAAATTGGCGTGTGGCCACTCCTATCTGGGATCGCTTTGAAAACAACAAGCACCTGTTACAATCCAATCTGTCGCCTACCTTTCTCCGTTATTCAGAAAAGCTAAAAACGGAGTTCGACGATTTAACATTTTGCATTTTTTAACAGTCTGTTTACCCTTTAAAGGTCATCCATTCTGAAGTTGCATTAAACGATGGCCAAACAGAGTTTTTAAAATTTTGCTCGCTTTTTTATTGCACAGGAAGCATAGAAACAGATTCTGAAGTCTGCCGACACTAATGATCGTAGTTTCGGAAAAACCAATGCCTCAAATGCCCGTTGTCCATATCACTTTAACGACATGAACAGCACAGTGTCTCTCCAGTTCTACAATGGAACCATAACGAACAGAACCGGCCTTGCCCCTTGCCCACCCATCAAGCCAGCAGAATGGATGGAGACTCAACTACCACCCCTCGCATTCAGCACTACCATCATTGCCACACAACTCTTTAACCTCATCATCTTCGCCCTCTGGCGCAATAAGGTCAGGACGCTTAGACAGACTAGATTCGTGTGACGTTGCTTTTTAATTTTTATACTTAATTTCAAAGGACCCCTACATCTTCCTCCACATATGCCTGGCGGTAGCGTCATTCTTCGCCGGCCTGGCCCTGGCCTCATCCGTTCCACTCCGCTACATCACCCTGACACCTGTCAACTTTTTCCTCACCAAGTTCTTCGGCATAGCTGTGCTGTTCTACACCACATCGGCCTCTATCTTGGCTAACGTAGCCATCAGCCTGGACCGATGGTTGTCCGTGGAGTTTGCCATCAAATATCGCACAACTATCACCAAAAAGAAAGCCCTGGTTGCGGGAATACTTTTGACGTTTGTGGTTCCGGTAGTTTTGTCGGTTCCGCGGTATGTCATTTACTGGAAGGACATCACGGTGGACCGATGCGTCGGCACCAAACACTTCTCACCGAAAGGGATCGGCGCGGAGTTCACGGAGGTGATGATGGGACCGGTGTTTTTGCCGCTGTTATTCGTCAGCCAGCTGAGAATCCTTATGATTGCGGCGAAACAACGTCTGCGAAGGTTCACACAGACTCATCGCGCAGTCGGTGAGTTCCAGAGTTGTCCCATAATGCTTATCGGGAATCCATTAGTCCCGTTGTTTTCCATTCCCTTTAATGGAAACGGGATTAACGGAATGGGACGTCTCGAAAGTGGAATGGGACTGGATGGGATTTTGCGGAAATGGAAAGAAATGGGAATTCAGTAGAATTTTGTAAAACAAATTGAAATTAAAATTTTCCGTTGGCTTCGGTGCGCCGTTTAATATATCAAAATCTGCTGAACTGTCAAATGCTATCCCGTTGGTTAAACTGCAGAAAAAGTCTCGTGTTAAGGAAATATCAATTTATATGACATGTTAACGTTGTTTCTCCAGTAGAAAGAAACAGGAAACTGAAATGGGAAATGGGAAAAATTTTATTATAATATTGTGGAAATGGATGAGAGCCGTAATAGTACGGTAGGTGGAATAATTTGTGATCGTACAAATAAAATTCCGAAGCATTCCGGGTTTCGTTTGCAAAACCTAGATTGACCTTGTGATAGAGTGGCCTCGGTGTTTTAGATTGTGACCTCGGTACACATAAGGTGCTTGATTTGCGTGGAAATTAGAATAAATATGCTTTATCAATCTGCGAGATAGATAATGAATATTAAACGGCTACTGAAAAATAAGTCTAAGGTTGTAAAGAAGTAATTATGGTGCGTATTTGGACAGTCCCTTTCGTCTGTTTAGATGCGGGCCACGGTCCTGCCGCCGCAGTCATCCACGTGGGAGAGGTGGTCAGTGTGTTGTGGAGCTCCTTCCTGGGCAGCATGGCAATCGTGGTGTGCGCCCTGATTTCCCACGTCCCTAATTACCTGATGTCTGTGTTCGTGGAGAAATCGGTGGTGAAATTCAGTGCATCCACGCGACGTTTGGGCGCCTACATGACCTTCATTCAGCACTGTGTTTCGCCGGTCATTTACCTGCTCTTCTGGCCCAAATACCGTACCGCCGTGGTGCGACTGTTCCTACGACTACGTATGGTCGTAACACTTCATTCCAGCGTAGCGACGCATTCAACGCATTCCCATTCGAGTAGACGAGGAACTGGCGTGGCAAGTGTTCAACATGGTCATGTTATGGGTACGAACCGTAATGGAAAGCCGTAGCTGCAGGAGACACACATGTGATTTTAATTGTGTCGATTCTTTGGCCCTTAAATCATTGTCAACATTTCTGAGATTCGATTTCTCGTTTCTGTATTCGATTTCATTCGTTCCCTAGCCTTTCATATAACGCGAATAATATTTTCATACGATTGTACATTCGGTATTCGATTGCGTTGTTCTTTTTCATGTTGATGTCTTACTGAGTTCAATAGCATATTATACTAGTAATATTCTGTTAATAATTACCGGCCTCCCTTTCCACTACTAAATATCGCTTTAGAAAAACACAGTATCCAATCATGTCCATGCTCGAAGGGAGCAGGTCTTGGTAGTTTGTGACGATAAAAAATCACCATCTGTGGTGCGTTATTTTATGAGGCGAAGACATATTTTACGCATTTCAAAACACACTTTTAGAATTTTGCATGTAACATAAGCAGAAGAATGGCGCCGTTTGGCCAAGTCAATCGGAGAAAAACAGCTATAACATTCGATCTAAGCGTGTATGACTACTTGAGTATCCTGTCTGCCTAAAACTTTGTGAGTTCTGAATTTATCGTATCCTTAACCGGAACCTTCATCTCAAGCTTAACCTTCCTGTTACCTTGTCGTGCATCTACATCTTTAAATGTTCATGAAAAATCTCGAGACCGGACGCAGTTCCTTCCATTGAAGCACTGGCATTGTCCGATCCCACTCATCTTTACGCAACGTTCATCAACTTGTCATCCCTTAATAATTCACGAAAACATCAAGATACGGAATGGTGTAATGGATGAACCGGAATGCAATCCTGATGATGCGGACATAAGTTAAACACTTATTTCACAACCCAGACCTGCGTGTCTTTTCGCCCATTCTCAATGAAATAACGAACTGTGTTAGTGTTTTCCAGCGCCGGCATTGAGTCGAATTAGTGAGATATACGAGGGTATTTCGGAATACAAGACACATATTGGAATCAGCATTAAATGGTAAGACCGATCTTGAATTTTTTATGCACGAAGGTCGAGCGAAACTGAACTCTTACTAAAATGCGCAGTAACGGTCATATAAATTTGACGGTCTTGCGTGGCCAAACCTTTATTGGATGACTGAAATGTGAAGTATTGGCGTGGCGTTGCGATCCATCGTGTTAACAAAATTGACTATTTTCATAGATGACGATGAGAGCGAGAGGAGCAGTGCCGTATTCTTCAAGCCTATTTCCAGGGCGTTATCTCTCAATATAAAATGTTCACGGCATCGTGGTGTACCTCAAGTCAATATATCTGCTTGACTTACCAATATGCTTACCTGAAGTTAAACTAGCACTTTAATTCCATTTACACACCTGTACTGGATGAACTTCAAGAACACTAATGTCCTACTTCCTTTGACGCAGACAAGCGATATATTTAATACCTTGTTCCATGAGCGGTCAATTTTAATCCCTAGACAACTCGCGAGAGCAGTCCCTGATCTGCTTAGAATTTCTTGGAGATTTGTGACCGCTCCTCCGTATTCCTATTAATGATGCCGATTTGAGTGGATAGTTGCGACTGTACATCAAGAGGAATGGGAATATTTGCCATACCTTCGGCGGAAATATTTTCAGTAACGTTTTGTTCCTTACATTCCTCCGTCGGAAATAATTATGTTAAAAGTGCAGCAAAGTTTATCTTTTCATGAATGATCTCTCTATTTATTCACTCACACCAATACTTAATTTGATCAAAGTTTGCGACCTGAAATTTCACTTTGAAGCTGCTCCTTAGACCCTGCTGCTTTTACCGTAAACATTTCGTTTCTCAGCTGCAATGGTGACCACCATTCGGTTCGGGTTCAACTTTGGAATCACCATAAGGGGAATGGTTCTACTGGAACAACTCACCAGCAGCCATAACAAATATATTAATAAAAAACTGACCAGTGGTGGTATATAGAGATATAGATATGTATATATATATATATACATCTTCAAATCGGCATACTAATCAAACGACGCATTTTCGTTAAAAAGTCCACGGGAAACGGCTGGCGCAACAGACACTTCTCAACAAACCCGACGACGCTTTCCTCATCCAGTCTCCGCAACACCGCAAACAACTCACCCACCTTCTCCTCTCCCGCCTCGTCGCCAGAAAGAGTATTCTGAAGCAGCATCTTCATCAGTTGCAGGCAGATCCGCTCTAAGTGATTCGGGAAGACTGGCCAGCAACTGAGCGTGCATTCTTCGAGCAAATTAACCGCCAGGAGCTGCTGTGTCTTGACCTGACTTGCAATCAGCATCTCCGTCACCGATAAAATTCGTGGAAAGTATTTCGCGACCCGGAATCCGAAAGACCGCAAAAGAAGGAGAAAATGTTCTCCGAGACAGGCGCGCATCTTCCCGTCGGAGAAGAGGGTGAGCTGCTTCAGAGTTTCAATCAGTAACCTGTCGACCTTGTCCAGCTCTCCAAATCGCGGTCGTGCCGGTACCTTTAAAAACAAGGCTGTTTGTAGATTATCCCTATCCACGAACTCGGTAAAATGTATTGATATCGGTAACTTTTTTTGCAAAAATAGAATGACGATATTATAATAATGTTAAATTAATTTTGTTACATTAAGCTATTCAGATTAGTTATTTGAATTATATTTAATTTAATTAGTTAATTATTGTTACAGTAATACCATTAATTTATTATGCCGATAAAAAGTCTGTCTTTTGAACAAGCAGCCAAACCATTATTTTAATTGAAATTATATTGATTGTAATTTAATTTGTACTTCAGTGGGCCAAAGTCGAACAGAATCCGCAATCAACGAATCAACCCATACATTCAGCTGTAGATCGTAATAACGGGATGAACAATTTATTCTTTAATAAATCGACAGCGACCATAGTATATTATTCGTCAAACTACTAATTTATCATGAAAAGCAACGATTTCTTGAACAGAAAAAAACATGATTCAATCGTGTTTTCTTCCACTCAAGATTCAATTCAACCATTTCACACAATATTGCTTTCCACAATACACAAATCAAGCAACTAACTTCCCTCATATCCATCACAACCGACTTTTGCCTTTGATCAATTGCTTGCTCGATTGATTGATTAATTGTGTACATCGCATCAACCGGGTGCTTTACCTTCTTCTTCACAGTCTCTTGCGTTCGGATGATATTCACAAGGCAGGGGTATACGTGGTGGAGTAGTTCCGAGTCCTGAAACTGCACCAACCGGAATATCGCCTCAAACGTCAGCTCGAAGACGCCGATAGAGTCGAGGAGATCCGCCGGAGCGTCGGTCAGGAGCGCCAACAGGCCGTCCATACCGGAGATGCGGGCGTGGTTGTTGGTCATATCGAGAAGTTGTAGGACCGAGGAGATGGCCCGATTGATGTGCCGTGGTTTGTCCCAGTGCTGAGGATCAACCTGACCGGCGGCGAGTTCGGCGGTGAGGAATGCCGAGAATTCTTCTTCCTGTGTCGTTGAGTTGGACGACACCATCGCTTTGGGTTTGAGAAATAATCCCCTGATCCCGGAAACGAAGGACGAACTAATGCATAAGATTCCTGTATGAAAATGAACTGAAACTGGATGCAGGAAAACATTTGTTGTTGTGGTTTCCACTTTTTTATGTGATTTGTGTCTCGTTAGGCGCTGCAAAGCAGTCGTGAGAAATGGTGAGCCGAATGGGTGAAAATGCTCCTGGAAAAATATCACGCAACATGTATTTGAATTTTCACAAAAAGATTGCTCATTGAGGAGGAGCTAACGCTCGAAATGTCTCCACTTAATTTTCTTTGATTACTAGAATATTAGTGATGGTTAAAAATGTGTGTCATCGGTGAAGCTCTAAACAATTTTTTGGCAGAATTTGAAAGCCCGGAAAGCGCAGGAAGATTCCGGTTTCCTCATTTTCTTCCTTGTAAAAACTTGGATTTTTGAGACAGATTTTTATCGAAATTTTGACACTATCCCTCTCCATATTTAATTCAGAAATGATTGAGAACTGTTATAAGCAGAATCTTTCTGGATGTCAGGGGGCGGAGCTATGGGCCAGTTTCAGTCCATGTAGGAAAACTTCCGTTCCGAGTGACATTCCAGAAATGACCCATAACTTCGCCCCCTGACATCCAAAAACCATTCTGCTTATGTCAATCAGTTTGAAATTAAATTTCGAGAGGAATAGTGTCAAAATTGTAAAATCATACCATTTTGAGAAATCGAAGCTTTTACAGTGAAAATCAGGGAAAGTGGATCAATCATCCAGCGCTTCCCGCACTTCTGCCAACCACTTCTAAGACCCTCAGCGGTGAAATAAATAAATCAAATTAATTATAACTCACTCCGAACGAATTACAAAAAATCACTGGAGAATTTTTATGACTATTTTTTTCGCTCTTTATTCTGGGTTCCCATAAAAGACTAAGAATCTGCACTTCCATCGAACTTCAAACAGCTTCTAAATTATTATCGTGATGGCGAGAATGTACATCGTGCGCAATCATGTCAGAAATTTGGAAGCAAACTACAATGCGAACAAAGCGCGTTTGTACGGATTAAAAAAGTCGATGCAGAGAGGGGAGATAAAAGAAGATTAAAACAAATGAGATGATCTGTGCGTGCGTCATTTAGCGAGATTCGTTTTAAGCTGGAGGATTTTCAGTGTGCGGTGGAAAAGCAAGGATAATCTTTCAGTACGGGATGAGATGGAATTCAGAAATGGAGGGCTTTGAGGGTCCGATGGAACACCACGTTGACCATGAAGAGGGACCAGATGAAGATGGGCGCGGACAGGGATTCGGCCTGCTGACGGATCCACTTCAGCCAGACTCGCAGTTCCTTGAAGTGCGATTTGTCGGTTTTCTGGGGACACCATGGAAGTTACATTAGAGAAGATCGTTCAAAATAAAATAAGACGACTGTTTCATACCGGAACGCCACCAAGCCCCTGGGAACGAATCACGGTGAGGAAATTCTCGTCCGTCAGCGAGACAGGAGACATCCATTCACGGTCCAATGTTCGACGCCACCAGTTTGTCGAAGAGCTGCAACAACAGCGGTTCTTCTAAATAACGTCTCACAACTGCTTGTCCTTCTATCCGTCTGTCTTTCTGCCTGCCTGTCTGCTTGTCTGTCTGTCGCTGTCTGTCTGTCTGTCTGTCTGTCTGTCTGTTTGTCTGTCTGTTCATTTTGTCTATCTATCTCTTGCCGTGTGTTCATTCCGGTCCATCTCTTCGTCTGCCTGCCCGCACACGGCTTTCTTTCGGCAGTGTATACAAGATATTCTACTGGACCAACCTCTTGCTGTTGTGTTTGGTGAACCAGTACTTGTACAGACGAACACGAATGTACTTCGGCGGTTTCTTCACAAACGGGCTGGTCGGATCGATGAGCTTAATTACTAAGGAAGGAGAAATAAGCCTAATAAAAAATTGCCGAAAAACATAACAAGAAGAACATAGAAAGAAATAAGAAGCCCTTACCATCAGGCTGTCCTTCGAGCAGACGGTAGATGAAATTGTTGATCCATGGACTGCTCCGCTGATCTACCTGAGCCGCAAACCACCTATCGTCAACAATAGTACCTTAAAAGTTCATCCATTTCAGCAAATATTGGCTCTGTGTCTGAGATTAAAAACGTTCATGCTCCAACTTGACCGGATAACCATTCCGCTTCTGGAGCACAATCACATTTTCTCACCAATTTCACTTATCTGTCTGTCTGACAATGTAATTGTCTGTCTGACAGTCTGATTGTCTGTCTGCTACTCCCTCTAACCGCCTCCGAGCCTGTCTGTCAGCCTGCTGTTTGTTTGTTTGTCGGTCTGATTGAGTGCCTGACTGCCTGTCTATCTGTCTAGCTGTCTGTCTATCTATCTGCCTGCCTGCACGTCTGTCTGTGACTGTCTGTCCGGTCTTTCTGTTTGGCTGCCTGCTTGCCTGAAGGCCTGACGTGTATGGGAATGTATGGTGACATATTCGTTCCTTGAACGCACATTTGCCAGTCCAGACGGGGCTGATGAGGAATCACGAACGGCGGAACGCGGTCGAGCGAACCCGGCTTGTAGAGGAATTCATACTCCTTCCACCCGGAGTCCGGCTGATCGCTGCCCTCCAACACGAGTTCTGGTCGTCCCTCCACAGGCATTCTAGAATCAAGAACAAGCCAAATAGGCACTAACAATGCTAGATATCGAAGTAAGTGGTGTGCTTGGCACTTACCGTCGGAAGAGGCCGTAGCCGTTGACGATGCTATACTTTTCCACAGCGCGGTGAGCTTCCCGTATTTCTGTCAGAGCTTTGCTGCTGCTTGTTCCGAGCTTGGCAGACTTCGATAAAGTGCTGTACGGACTCTACATCAACAAAGGGGAAAAAGGATAAAATAAGCACCAGACCCCAAGCTATCCGACAACGTGACTGGGTTCATGTCCGTACCAGACTCAATCCAAAGAGTCCTAGAGCAATGAACATGTAAAAGCCCAATAGCAGACCACGCATAATTTTGGCGAAGGCTCCTCCGTGTCTGTAAGATGAATGACGGGCTCAATTAAGTAAAATCTACGAACCCTCACTATCTGCGTGTTTGCTTGTCTGCCTGCCTGCCTGCCTGCCTGCCTGCCTGTCTGTCTGTCTGTCTGTCTGTCTGCCTGCCTGTCTGCCTGCCTGTCTGTCT
>LRSR01002166.1:0-12249 GCA_001579985.1 Hypsibius dujardini | reverse complement strand
AAATACATCTATGTCGTGATCCGTGAAGGAAACAGCGCATCAAACAGGGAGCCGGAATCCCCTGTTCACTCCAGGCCACGACCGATGAATACAGCAATATTCACCTGTATATCGAAACGGCGGAGAAGCCGAAAAAGCCATCTTAAGTCCACGCTGATAATCGGCACACATAACCGAACTTTGAATGCCCTTAGTACTGTACTGCCACGATTAAACCGGTCAGTTGAGCCGCGCCTCCGTCACACGCGCCTGTGTGTTGAGTGAGCACTCACACTCACACACTCACACTCACACTCACACACTCACACACACACTCACACACTCACTCTCACACACTCACACACTCACACTCACACACACACTCACACTCACACACTCACACACTCACACTCACACACTCACACTCACACACACACTCACACTCACACACTCACTCACACTCACACACACACACTCACTCTCACACACTCACACTCACACACTCACACACTCACACTCACACTCACACTCACACACTCACACAGGTCGAATGCGCTGCCCGGGTGCAAAAAGTGACCGGTTTAATCGCGGCAGTAGAGTACAAATTAGTTCGGCAGCAGACGACTACCGGTGTCTGTTCCCGTATCAAATAGTTTAATAGTTTTGATGTAGTGCTTCTGTTCTGCTCTACCGATTTCCTGAAAAAACCTCCAATAAAGAAACTTCTTGTAATCTTTTAGCTCCAACCAATACTAGTACCGAGTCAACATACAGAACATAAAAAAGAAATCATTTTGGCGAAAAAAAGTAGAACTTTTGCCTGCTACAAATATTAAAAAAACAAGTTGAACAAGGAAGATGAACCAGTATTCATACTCAGCGAAAGAAAGACCCGGAGGGTGCCCGGTACGACGACGCGTGATTAATACTCGCGCCGCTGTTGCTTGTGCGGAGCCCGGATGATACGGGAGCGTTCACCGCTCGGCGCTGTTCCTCTAGAAAGGATAAAGGGCGCTCGTTTTCCGAAGCGAGTGACGAAATCCGACTGCTGGAAGATTGTTGCTCCATTTTTATGCTCTGTTCCAAAAGGGAAAAAAACACTTTTTAAGCAAATTAACCCTCAATTCACAAGCCACGGTGGTGTAAGACAGCTCACCATACGATACCACGCGGCGGTGATGAGCTTTTGTTGCTGAGCGTAGTTACGGCGCATCGACTGCAGTTCATTCTGCAAAGGAAACAAAAAAGATGGGGTACTTTCTGCCAGTTCTGCGCCGAAATCTTTCGAGCCCCGAAAAATCCGAAAAAATCTTTCGGATTTCGGTTCGGGAAAGACGATTGCCGGGTCGGGGAATTGTCGGTTGAAAAATTAATTTTCGGGCGGATTCGGAAAAGTCTGACTGGAACGCGGTATTTTTTTAACGACCGCACTTGTGTTATGGAGTGGAAAATTATGTAATGGCATGGCGTAGAACTTGTGGACAAAGATCATCCCAGTTGAAAGACCATCCCGATCCTTTGGGAAACTGCTGTTTCGTGGCATTAACAAGTTCTTCCGTGACATTGGCCAGACGCGTGAGATCTCTGAAATTTCTAGTTGATAATAAGACGTTTTTCGGTGAATGATCTTTTTCGGTTTTCGGGTCGGATCGTTTCTGGTTTCGGGTCGGGCCATGGGGGTTAAATTTCGGTGTAAGACTGGTTTCTACCGGTTCTTTGCTGGGAAACTCAAAAAACTATCGAAGATTTAGTTGCATGGATCGGTAGGTGGTACCTCAAGAGCCTGAATTTGAGCATCCCGTTGAGCAAGTAACGCGTCACCGCAACCAGAATCGCCGTTGGGCTAAACAAATGAAAAAAAATGTCGATCAGTAAAAAAATCTTGTACACTGGATGGTCCGGGGTATGGGCAAAAGGGGCGGAGCAAGGGGTGACTAGGTGGTTGAGTACACTGGAGGGTCCGGGGAATGGGCAAAAGGGGCGGGGCAGGGGATGATTTTCAAACAATCGAACAATCAACCACCTGACCACCCCCTGCTCCGCCCCTTTTGTCCATTCTCCGGACCCTCCAGTGTACTCAATTTTGTCGTTGAATAGCACTTTAGTGGTACCTGTATCACTTCCTTCTGGTCAGGGTATAAATTTCCCATTTTGGTGATATCACTTCGGCTTTGAATCTCTGAAATTCTCTGCAACGCCGAGGTCTTCTCTTCCTCGGCAGCACGTTGAGTCTCAATTTGAGTCTTTAGTTTCGCTTCAAGCTCGGCGTTTTCCATCCTTAGACGAAGCATATCTTCCCTGAATAAAAAAAACACAAAGTCAGCAAAGGATTTCTAACCGGGTGAAACTGTAATCTCACTTGACAGACGGTGGCAACAATTCCGATCCCAAATCCAAACCAACGGGAATATCATCCTCCAAGTCTTCTGACCCGCGATGTGCGGTTGTTTGCTCCGTCTCCATTTTCTTAAGATAGCAGACAGCAGAAAAAGAACCTCGTTAATCAATGGCAGTTTCAATGCAACAGTTGTATCCGCTGCTGTTGAAGAGGTTCTAAATGTACCAGATTAATCTTCTCCAGGCTTGTAATTTGGTCTTTCATTTCGGCCATTTCCTGCTTGACGCTTTCCAGCCGCTTCACTGAGAGCTTGTGTTCTTGCTCCCGCTTTTCAAGTTCTACTCGAAGGGCATCTCCCTCGGATGTGAGCACTTTGACTTGAGAATTTTCCTGAAATATTTGGGACACTCCAGTTATCTGTTTATATGGCGAACCCTTTCGAGACGGCAAGGCTACCAACCTGCTCCAGCTCCAGGTTCCGTGTCATCAGTTCCGTGTTCCGATTCTCCACCGCTTTCAACTGTTGCCGAAGATCCCCAATATCGTCTGGAACGTGAAGCAAATTGAAATTCAAGAAATATCTTTCCAATTTTTTCGCAGTCTCAATCCACCGACCTAGTTTTCGTTTGTAAACTTTCACTTCCGTTTCGAACTTGGCCAGATGGGAAGCCGTCTGCTTCCATTCGATCACTTCATCCCGCAGCTTATCGATCTCGGCCAGCTTGCGTGTCAACTGCTCAGTTTCCACAATGGCGGAGGTGAGCTGGTCTTGCAGCTCGTCGCATCGCGTCCGCAGCTCGTCGCGGGACGCGGCAACTTTCTCCAACGATTCTTTCAAAGTTGCAGTCTCTTTCTGGAGCTGGACAAGCTTTCGGTTGGCCGGAGACCTTAATCACAAATACCAGTTCCCAAATAGCCCAGGAAAAAGAAGGAGAACCCGAGAAATCCTGCAGACAAATAGATAGAATTTCCCAATAACTTACTTTTCATTTTCGATGTCCACTGCGGTCTCCAATTCGGACTTCAAGCGAGCATTAGCAGTCTTGAGCCGTGTCTTTTCTTCACTGAGATGACTTATCTAAAACCGACATGGAAGAGAGATTTGATAGCAGCACGCCTCAGAAAGAGTTCAATATCTTGCATCATACCTCAGATTGCAGAGTGGCGCACTTATCACAGTCATAATTTCCATTCATGGCGTACTGCGCGGTTGAGGGTTCCTCATGGTTTTCGACCGCCAGTATCTGGTCGATGGCAATGGGGATGACGACCGTCACACTTTCATCCAGACTCTGCATCTTCTTAATATACTCTAAAATCAATGGAGAGAACAAGAACATTCGGACACTTATTTTTATATCAATGGTACAACTGGCGGAGAAACTGTCTACGGTTCGCTAGGGGATGATTGATTTATTAGGGTGCGTCTCAAATCTGTATCAAAACCCGTAACGTAACCGTAACGGTGTCTCAGATTTGCCGTTTTGGCAAACCGTACCTCGAGATACGGTTTTCCGAACCAAAAAGATGTGAGACACCGGTATGGTTCGAAACCTTTTCTGTCTCAAATTCGTATCGTACCGTACCATACCGCGGTTTTGCCATAACCATAACTCGAATCTTACCCGTGTCTCAAATTATTACGGTTCGAACTAAATTCGTTTTGCGTTACGTCACTTTTCCTTTGTTTCTGGCTGTATCTCCGTAACCACCTATGGGAGGTGGTTTTTGGGGTATCTCGTTGATCAACCCCGACAGTCGATTGCTTCCTCCAAAATTTTCAGTTTAAATTGTTCGCGAAGATAAATGTAGTTATAACAATTTTTACGCTTGCTTTAAGAAAACAAATAAACAAAGGCGTCGAAATTAATCATTCGCGATGAGATGTTTTTCGACGAGTTGATTCGTTTGTTCTTGATTGTGTGCTAAAACATCCATTTCCCGAAAGCGGTGAATTCCTGCCCGAAAACATGATCAATTGCACAATGGACTGGAGACGCAACTAAATAGGGTGACTGAACTAATCCTCTGCTATTTCATGAAAGAAGTTAGCTCTCTAAAATTTCCGAAGCCTCGCACTGTAGGGGAGAAAACAAACCAGATCTCCCTGAAGTCGGTCCAGTCAATTGGTCGCTTGATTAGTGGATTGACACTAATCAGCTGATACGTTGCTCCGGTTGATTGGTTGATTGATTGATGGATTGACACTAATGAGTTGATGCGTTGCTCCGGTTGATTGGTTGATTGATTGGACACTAATTTTAAAAACGATGTGAAACGCGAACCGCAGAAATCTGAGACGCCGTTATACCGAACCGCTCCACTGAACCGTACCGAACTAGTCCAAAACGAATCTTTTTTGAAACCGTACCGTACTATCACCGTTCGAAATACCGTTCGAAACATTGAGTGTCTCAAATCCGAACCGGTGAAACGGTACGGTACAGTTATGGTTCGTTATGGTACAGTTACGAATTTGAGACGCACCCTTAGTGTGGTATATACAAAATGGAAAGCGTTGATTGATACTTTGACCAGTCAAGCGCAATGTTCAGGTTTGACCAATCAATCAGCCAACCAATCAGCCAATCAATCGACCGTTCACTGGCAATGTTAGGCGTACCAAATCAATCAAACTTTGCCCATACTACACCAAATCAATCAACGACTAGTGAACCGTAGCAAGTTTCTCCGTCAGCTGTATACACTTCCTTATGCCCGAAGCACCCACCTTCTTTCCCGGGGCTCAGGACGGCACACACCAGCAGCAGTTGGAGTAATCGAGAAGTAGCAGTCAGTCCACCGACCTCAACTGCAACGACAAAATAGCAAAGAATATCACCACTCGCGACTCACAAATAATTTTAAAATCGGAGTTTCGTAGAAGGGGAAGAAGAGAGTACAGTACTCACAGTCATCTTGTAATCGCTGTTGCAAATCTCGCATGGACTTCCGACCAGCATGCTTCTGCCCGTCCGGCTGCTTCTCCTCGATGTACTCCACCATTCTGTCCCGCAGAGTTTGCAGGAAGATGGTCTAAAATGCACCCACAAACCCGTTCGTGAATCAAGCACTCTCTATGACACCGGAGTAAATCCAGTAGTCCAGGCGAACATTACCTCACCACCATGATTCTCCGAGGAAGTCAAGTCCGAAAATTCCACATCGTCACTGAAAAAATCATTCAAAATATGCCTCAAGACACATTCACTCACGCAAATAAAAGTACAAATCCATGTAGAAGCATAGTCGGCATAAAACCTAAATGGGAAAATCTTCCAAAATAAATAATCGGTAATTTCTCTAAACAGGGAACTTCAAAATTCAAATCACGAACTGTAGTGTTAATAATCAACAGATCAAACAATTACTAAACGGACTATTTGACATGGGCCAATCAACCATTTAAACGGATTGACTCTTCAATCAACGAATCAATCTCCCGCAGCAGTGAACTAACGAACAAGGCATCAATACATCAATCAATGCACGCTTCGTTATATGAACTGAACAAGGCATCAATACATCAATCAATGCACGCTTCGTTATATGAACTGAACCATGCAAACCACGACAAACTCACATTCGCTGCAAGGCCTCCAAAAATGCCTCCCCATCCGAGAGATCGTGGATCGACGCATATGAATGGAAGAGCGGCAAGCTTTGAAACTGCAATAAATGAGAACAAACATTTTAAACAGTTTTAAATCACACCACAAAATACTTATCAAAGTACACGGCAAACGCTTACCCAAGCGAACAACTGATCACTGCAATCCACCGGCTCGAATTCCACATTCCCCATATCGAAACGGCCGTTCGCCATCACAAAACAGCAAACTCTCTACTGGTTTTGTGGGAAAGTGACCCGAAAATCCTCCTTTTCAGGAGCGCAAACATAAAACTGAAATACTTGCTAAAACCGAACAGCAACTCCGGAGATCGTTGGAAAAAGACAGTTGCACGTATGAGCCGGGAGTAGGAAATTAAACACAAACAACAATTTTGGATGGGTGAAATTAAGGGAATACGGTAAATAAAAACAACGGCGTTATTGTTGCCGAAAATAAAAACGAAAAAAATGCTGCGGGCGGATCTTGTTCGCTGAGCTAGTAATTCTGTTCCGAATTAGCACTCAGAGCGCTTCGAATCTCGAACGAAACGAACGCTTTTCAACTTTGTCTTCCTTCACCGAAGAAACAGCAGGTTACTTACTTATTATTTAGATAGAAAAACATTTATAAAAATATATATACAATATTTAATTAGTGAATAATCCATCCATGTGGGACCCCGTGGTTGGAAACTAACGCTTCGCGCATTGGTTGTCTTTCAATCATGCGTGTGTGATTGCGAGTGAAGACTTCGCAGTTGCAAGTATGATCTGCCTAAATTGTGTGGTTCCAGCTGAATCACCCCCAGAGCAACTGATTTTCAGTTAACAGAGTCTTCAAGAATGATTTTATTCGATACAACTCGCAGGCCGGAATTCTGTACCGCCGATCTTTCGCCACAAAAAAAGCACCAATAGAACAATCCCACTACGAGATGATCGATACGACGGCTCAAGTCTTCTATGCCTTGTAACCGCAAGTCTTTCGGCGACCTCGGGCGCGCTCGAACTTGCGTCCCTTTGATGTGACAAGAGGCCTGAAAATTGAAAGTAGCGTGTTAGCGTTGAGCAGGCCAGACAGGAGCTCGCGATGAAGCCGGATACGAACTTTGTGTGAGAGTTCGGCACTCCAGGAGCGAGGCCAAAGTGTCGGTATGATTCACGGGCGTGACGGGGTCCTAGAAAAAGAAGCGATCCTTCAAATTTAGCACACCCGAACAAAATCAGCGAGATGCCCTAACCACTTGCCCTATCCGACGGCTCACCAATCAATGGATTGGTGGATTGTCGGTATCTGTACCCAAGTACAAGTCAATTGGTCGATTACTGGATGACTTGATTAACATACCTTGCAACAGTTGTGTGTTCTGGCCGAGCGGTGCCTTCAACGCCAGCTGGTCGAATGTGAGCACCTCTCCACCGGCCTTCAAAATGCGCGCGCGGGCGTTCTCGGTGAAGTTCAGAGCGCAAACTCTGAGCTTGGGGATGGTGTGGATCCGCTTGTCATCTGTGATGGTGCCAACGACAACGGCGATCTTCTCCGACCGACCGGGCTTGTTCATTTGGGAAGCCTACAATGGCCAAACAAATGAAAAGCCCGACAAATAAAGTCAACTTGTTTTGGCCAGAATATAATCGAATGCAAGAAAATAAATATGCCCTCTAGTCAAGCAAGCAAGCAATCAATCAATCGACAATAATCAAAACAATTCTTCGCTATACATCAATCAATCGATCAAACCAACAAATGTTATGGTCTCTCTCGCGGTTTCTCACCAATTTCGAGAGCGACAACGGAGGTCGGTTGGCGCGGCTCATAAAAAGACGCTTGAGGATGGTCTTATTGAATTTGGCCTCGGATCGACGAGCCAAAAAGCGATAAAGCTGCAATGGAAGAAAAAAAAATGCAAAAATCCTCGACCACAAACCGTACGATTCTTTTTTCCTCCGCCCAGGCGTACTTTGACAAGGAGACGCAGATACACATCCTGCGAACGGGGCTCCTTGCGCACCGCCTTTCGATCGTATTTGTGGGAGATATCA
Organism: Hypsibius dujardini; assembly: GCA_001579985.1. Taxonomy (NCBI): domain Eukaryota; kingdom Metazoa; phylum Tardigrada; class Eutardigrada; order Parachela; family Hypsibiidae; genus Hypsibius; species Hypsibius dujardini. Next base: position 4,276 of record LRSR01002166.1, on the reverse strand, counting down.
ATACCCTAGAATACACGGCAAAAAAAATTCATTCAATTCTTCTCTTACAGGTCCACGACGAAAATAAAACTTCAACAGCTCCGTGGACGTACCATTTTATGGTGTCAGGGATCCACAGAGGAACTAAGAAACCCAAATGAAAAACGAGAGACGGGAAGAATCCTCCGGGATGTTGCACCAAACTCTGAGAAACTTGTGGCCGATGTGGATATTGGAGAACCGGAGACCTGGGTTGTCTGCGCTCTATCTGTATTACAAGCACATGGCAATCGTAGGCCACTGAGCCACCGGTCCAAATGCCATCCGGTCTCGCATGGACCCACTTTCAACCGCCGAGCCACTTCGAAGTTCCCATACGATTTAACACTAAAATCTGCCAACTTAACGCTCCATCCACAACCCAATTAGTGTTCCTCACACAATTTAGCGCTCAACACTGGCAATTTAACGCTCTACCTTGCCACTGCCAATTGCCTTTTTAGCTTTCCACACTTCCAGTTCCTGATCCAACAACAGTTCTGTCATATCCAAAAAAAATGCAAAAGACGGATCAAATATTTTTACCGTTTGGACTTGGAAAAAACTTCCACAGAATAAGAAACGTGAACAATATGAGCAACAATTTCCCAAAGTTCATCAGAGAAAAATGCAATCTCCCAGTCCCGCCAGCACAGACAGCCAGTGATTCAAATTTGCCGCATCGCCAACAAAGTACCATCACTTTTTGATATTGTCTTCAATTCCCTTGTAGAAATCATCCGCCTCCTTAGCATCCTTAAACTTGAGAGTCCAGGAATACGGTTTAGCCGGGTCAGCGCCCTTGAACGGTGGTGTGGCCGGGCTGATGAATCCCACTGATTCCTGCGATTTACCACCCGCACCCGGTTGACTGTTGCGAGTCGGCTTCATCCCCTTGGAGATTCGCGTGTTCAGCAGGATCGCACCCAGCGAAGTGCTGGCGCGAATCAGCAGCTGCACCGCCTCGTTGGAACCCTCCAGCAGTTTGACATGAGCCATGCCGACGCCGCGTTTGGTGAAAGCCCCATTGTCCATGTAGTACACGACACACTTCCTCGACACGATAGCGTCCGCTTCTGCGACATCTTGCTCCTCCGGCGGAACAATCGGAATGACATCGGCCTCACCGCCGTCGTCGCCGTCCTCGTTGTCGTCGGCGTCCGCTGGCTTCACGGTCGGAAGTTTCGGTGCGCCCATTCCTGCAAAACTGAAGCCTCCCAACGAGACCGGAGCAACGGCGGAGGAATTGAATGAGCTAAAGAAAGAAGTGCTTGCAGGGAAGGAGGACGGTGAGGCAGCGGGTTTCGCGGCAGAAGAGTCCGGTTTGGGGTCGGATGTGAAAGATGGAAATGTTCCGGCAGCCTTCGAAGTATCAAGGCTTGCATTACCTACAGATGCGATAAAAATAGGTTAATTAATGAACCAGTCGGTTCACTCCTGAAATAAAATAAACCAATTCGAATTGCGGTCGATCGAACAATTGATGGATGCAGTACGTACCGAATGACGAATTTCCGGACGACGAACCGAAAAATGAGTTGAAATTCAACGAGGAGCTGTTCGCAAAGCTATTCTGAACTGAAGCGCTGGCCGAGGTACTAGCCGCCGCTGGGAGTGAGCCAAAACCGGCAAACACCGACTTCTTAGTGGCATCCTCGGCAGGCTTTGCCGCCGGTGCAGTAACTTCGGTGGCCTTGGTTGTATTCAAATTAAAGAATCCGCTGGGGATGGACGATGAGGAGCTCTGCCCATTCCGACCCAACGCGGACTCTGTGGCCTCGGAGCGCTTCTCAACGGCCTTTTCATTTGGCGGCGGCACTTCTTTCCGAGCTGCGGTAACAAATTGCGGAATCTTACTCGGTTCCTCCAAAATGTCCGCCTTGCGTTTCTTCGGGGAATCGCGCACTTCCTCGGAAGCAGTAGAACGCGGGGAAGCGGTGTCGCGATTGCTGGTCAACCTGGGAAAGTCCAGCCGGGCAAAGTTATCCGCCGTGGCAGGAGGCGTACTGGCATGACTCCCCGTGGGAACTGATCAAAAAAGACGCGTTGATAATTCATATTGGCAAAGATGTCGTTTGATTGATTGATTGATTGAGATTTCGCAACAACAGTTTCCGCAATCACGTTGCTTGATTGGTTGGTTGACTCAAGCCTATTTACCTGACTTGCTGACAGACTCCTCCCGGACAGTTCGCACAACTCGAGCATGCAATCTCACTCCATATTTGTCCTCCAGTTCCTGCTGGTATCTAATGTACTCCTCCATCATTTCCCCCAACGGCGTGGACGGGTGAAGGGAGACGAACTGAGAGAAGCGCTTGGCAAAAGTGGCATTCAGATTGCCGATCTCCTTGAAGAATCCCGTCACACTTTCCTGACCTGAAAAATCTGTTGCGATATCTCAACGGGTACGCAAGATCGGCATGCGGTGTGGAAAAGTGGGGATAAATCGAAATATACCTGTCTCGGGGAAATCTCCAAAGTCGACGAATTTCACTTTGACTTCGCTGCTCCTCTCACGCACAGAAACTGTTGACATTTTCGATGAAGACGAATGCCTTTTCGGATTTTAATAAACCGCTTGAATTTTCGCTATCAAAATTTGGAAAGACGCAAAACAACGGCAAAACTGCAAGAATGAAAATAAAAAAAGGATTTTGATTTTAATGTTCGCTTTTAGCCGGGTTCTTTCACGTTCCTCAGAAAAGGAACTGGAGAACAGAGCCATTCGACAACAGTATTAATACGAAGGGCAAAGCATATAATTAAGTAATGTCCCGTTCCATTTATACCCCGGTTCCAATTGAATTTTTTTCTACTCTTTTGCTATGATAATAAACATCCACCTCTCACCAATTGATTCCAAAAGGTTTTGTAGCAATCTAATTAAAACTTAAGGTGTAAAATATTTTTAATAGAGTCATGCTTGCTGACCTGATTGAAGGAAATCGGAGCCAAAACTTCTTATATTTAATAAAGAATACCTATTGATTAAAAAAATCCAACCTTAAACTAATAATTTAGGGATGCAAAGATCTGAGAAATGAGGAAATGCACCAATTTTGTTTTCACTGAGCCGAAGAGAAGATACATGCAGATGACCAAACCTCACCGAGAGCATTCTTTACAGCCTTAACTCTTTTGCTTGATTGATTGACTGAACTCAAGGAAACCTCGACTTCAATCACGAGAATTTAATTCTCTTGTAGGGCTTTTCTTGGATACAATCGATGTCAGTTCACCAGTAGGACTGAGTACATCTGGCATTTTTACCGTCGTTAATTTCGCAAATGTATTTAGTGATGCACGAAAACTGACAGTCAAATGCAACTATAACACTTTCGATAAGTATAACTCCGAAAATAAATCAGAGCTTCTAGACTCTTGAAGCTAGATTTATAATACTTGAAAGGCTAAATTATAATCCCCTGTCTACGCTGGCAAGCCGGGAGAAGAGAAAAAGAGCCTCGTGCCCAAGAGTAAAACATGAAGTGACATTACTTATGGTTTGCCCCTCGTACACGATGTTTTCAGCAAAGACGCAATGTCATCCAGATTATGGATACTTATTTTTGCCATCCATGACAGTTGAAAAATGTCCGATCTATAATTTCAGTTTACAAACTAAAGTGGTGAAATATGAAACGGCTATCTGAGACTTCTTTATTCTCGCTGATTGTTAAGCCGCACGGTTGTCACGAGGGAGGCAAGTGAGAGAAAACAAAAAGTACGTTATAAAATCCTTTTAAAAAATTTCCGACCGGCAAAGAGCACACCAAGAGCTTGGGTAAATTCCGTTAGCGCTGCACAAAAATCTATCAATCCAAGTTGGAGCGACAAGAAGCGCCACCCTATTCACCAGGACAAAATATATGTAACCAAAACCACAGGAACAGCTTCGCCTAATAATCACAACTCTCCATCCGATCCAAAACGGTCCGTACCGCGCACCGAGTGAGTGATGAATTCAAGGAAAGGGGAAAAACTGAAGTAGGATCGCCATTGCCGCTGCCGATACACCGACTGTCATGGGGACCGTGACGAACCATCCGAAGGCTATCGTTCCAAAGAGCTTCCAGTTGACCTGTGAATTGGACCGCAGCCAACCAACTGCGACGACAGATCCCACAATGCAATGCGTCGTGCTGATCGGAAGACCGAGTTTGGAGGCAACCAGAACGGTACAGGCGGTGCCCAAACCGATGCAAAACCCACTAGAAAGAAGGGTCCGAAATGTAATACGCGAAGTGCACTTGCT
>LRSR01002165.1:0-19817 GCA_001579985.1 Hypsibius dujardini | reverse complement strand
AAGTCTTGGACAGTCATTCATAGGGTATGGTGATTAGACAACTATTAAAGAGCAGACAAAAACATGATGGCCATTTAGCACCAGCAAGAATCGGTGCAGGCATATGAAGGGATAACGGATTCAGACACAGGTACAGGCACAGACACCAATACAGACACAGATAACAAAGGCAACGATGATAAAAGTAATTAGGCAAGGATTTGGAAATCCTGGGATCGTAGCAAGCGGTCGGACATAGGTTTCCTAAATTAGCATATGAAGATCGCGGCAGTATTTGTTTAAGAGAGCAACTCAATTTGAGATTAACAGGTCACGGGTAGGAAAACAGCGCTCCACGGTTCCACTGAGATATGCTTTGCTTAGTGAGACAGGTGAAATATTACGTTGTCTGCTTGTTACAAAAGAGTGTACTGAAAGAAAGGGAAAATTAATTTTAATAACTTACAATTTGAAACTTACGGTAGTTTTCCATATTTTATTACCCATTATTTTTATGACTCTCTACTATATGCAAATATTTTACTCAGTACAGACCGGTAGTTTACGCAGCGCCACCTGGCTTCCGTTATATACAAGAGCTTAAAAAGCAATTATAATCGGCAAGACCGTTCGTTGACTAGGCATTAGACGGCGAGACGAGTGAAAAAGCAGCGGAAAAACACGTGTATATTAGCGGCACCGCATTTGCGGAAGGAGCGATAGCGGAAAGGAAAGGAGGCAAAAAACGAGTTCAATCATCTCGATAGCTTCTTGAGCGAGCTACACTTGGCTGCATACACCGACTCTCTCCATCACTCCTTCAACTGCAAACCTGTTGCATGCATTACAGACGATACCGCAGCAACAACGGACTAGATCTAGAACACGCACGCAAGCTCCTCGTCATCTGATTATGTGATGACTTTAACTAGGTGCAAACAAATTAGACCATTAACAGTTGTAACATTTTGGTGCAGTTTTCATAAAACATTACTAGTACTTAAAAATTGTTGGTCCATCGAGGGAAACGACAATCGAAGATCGCTTTCGGCATTGCTGTTTTTTATACATCCCGCAAAAGGAGAGAATAAGAACTACACGTAAACAAAATCTGCTGAAGGCATCATTCAGTGCTCTATGTCTACATATTTTGAGCCTAATTTACAAGTTAGCTAGATGTCACTGATTTGCAACTCCATATTGCAGGTACCATAAAAGACAGAAACCATAGGATGAAAAGAGGCCAAACCACTACTAGAACTCTACTATAATGCTCTGGGTCAACGGAGGCCTCGCTCTATCTTGACAAATCAAAGTCACAGTCACGAACACAACCGACAATGCAAACAAAGAAGCACTAATTTAATAAAGTAATTAATATGAGGAGTTAAGTGATGTCTTACTTGTTTCTCTTTGCTGTATGATCCGTTCCATTTCTAATGAATCAGTCTCGGTAGTATTAATAGTTAAAATCCACTGATAAATCCAAGTCCTTTTGAAACCAATGAGTCCGGACGTCTATTCCTCACGGCGTACAGTGTCTTCAAAAGGTTGGAGGAATAAAAGCGTTTATGATGAGAGATTTTCAGCTGGCAGTTTTGATGATCTCTAAATACAGTATCGTGCGGAGGTGTGCAGCGTGATCAAGCATGGAAGACTCTTTCAAGAGCTCAGTAGCACGGTATGTGACAAGAGAGCTGTAGATGATGATGATGACGATGATGAGAGTTTAAGTCTCTTTAGAAAAAAATCAGGCCTCACAGCAGGTTGTCTCGTGTGCTTGCTTGCTTGCTTTCTGTTGGCCTCGTACGGCAAACTATTCATTCCACCGACGGTATTCGCGGGTTTGTCCTTCAACTTGTGCCAGCCCACCTTCAAAAAATGCCGCTATATGTGTGCTGTAGTTGTACGCTGCCGTTGTCGTAAACGTGGTCTCCCGTCTGTCTCCATCATGGCGAAATACAGTATACATTGAATGACTGGTACTGCTCTACTTTTTACGCCAGAAATGCCATTTAATGGCTACGATTCTGAAGAAGTATTCTCATTGGCCAGAGGATGGAGCATCAGCATTATTGTATCATTTGTGGATATTTACACCATGGGTGTTGCTTTCTTTCGTGGTGTTGTTCTTCGAATTAAGCAAAATCCGTTTCCTACAGTTTCTCCTTGGTCAATTAATTCATTTCCAATAATATTTGCCTGCTTTTGCGGGACGTTCTGTTGTACGTGTCCTGTAGTGTATGTAGGTCGCCGACGCAACAGCGCCACCTACAGCGCTCCAAGAGTCACTTGTGTCAGTTGGCGCGCCCAAACCCTTCAACGGCGGGCCGTGTAGGACAATCCTATTCTGACGTCATCGCAGGTATTTTTCCCTGCTTTTCTGCGGATTCTTCGACGTGAAATCAGCATTTTTCCCTTCTGAACAGACGACGAAACTCGATAAGTTTTACTCTGAAAAAGGTCATCTTCCGCAGAATAGCAACGGCTACACAAACTCCGGAGGCTAGTAAGCAAGCATTACGCTTGCTTCTACTGTATGATCATAGGTTCGATCTGATTATCGTTCAATCAACTTTCAGGATTGTTGCTGTCAGAATGAGAATATTATTATTCAAATTTTTCGATAAAACCGTCTTCTTATACACGCTAATGTATATCCAAAAAGCGTGCGGTTCGTGTTTTTTGTGTGCTCAATTATATTAGCGCCCGGGTGCGCCAGACAGAGAGGCACTCAAAACACGAAGTATCCTCAGCGTTGATTAATGGTTCCCACGCACAATGGTCTCTCCTTCGCCAGTTCGCTCCGCTCTTTTGCCCCTTGCTTGGCCGACACACAAAGGCCCCAATTAAACAGGGGCATCCAGAAAAAGGACGACAATAATATAAAAGAGCCTGCTTGTCTGACTTTGACGTCTCTACTGTATACTATAAAGACCATGCGTGTGCATTGGGAGTAGATGTATAGTTGGAAATCATTCCCTTGCACTTGCGTCTCTTCTCACTCTAAAATTTAATTTCAGCTCAATATGCACTGCGATCTTTTTTTCTGGCAAATCTCAGAAGGAAATCCTGTTGAGCTGGAAGGGGGTATATGCGGTATATCATTAAATATGAAGCACCGGCATGGAAGGTTGCGTAGACATCCTCAAATTCCTACCCTATCATCCATCCCCTCTCCAGGTCAATGATAAAAATCAATAAGGCATATGGGATGATTGGGATGAGTCAGACTGGTTTGACTATTCAGTTCGGTGCCCGTAATAATTGGGAAGACATGTGCATCCGACGGACAGGTATATCTCGGTATTTATTGCGCTCATCCTCTACACAAAGCGCCGGAAGAGTCATCCCGCGGTCGCAGATCGTGTCTGTTCTGACTCTGACTGTGATGAGCGCTGCTCTTTCAACTTTTCCCAGCTGAATATGGGCGTGGCTTTTCAGTTCTCTCCGTCTTTTACATGGACCGATCACCCGGCACGCATGCATCGTATCTGGCATGAAAGAACTCATCCTCCCTTCGTTCGTGAACGTATATGATTATTGTGCACTTTACATAGTGAGTATATGTAGAAGTTGCCGATGACAAGTGTCCTCTTTGGTTTGTGTGTGTGTGCTATCCCCAAAATATATTCCTCTCGAGTGTCCGATCGGTTTTGCATCTCCCCTCACCTCACCTCTTCTTCTTCCCGTTTATCAAGACCACACCACGGGTGCGGCACTAGTAGTGTCTACATATACATGTACGATATATACCACTGTCCACATAAACACGCCAAAAATCGATTTTCACTTATATTAACTACTGCTTCCATCTATACTGTACATAAGCCGGGCCTTCTGTTTCGCGGATGTTGGGTGTTGCAGTTGCGTGACTGTAAACTGGACCATTATTTCACTTGCAAGTAGAGTTTATATGACCGCAAGGCAGCTTGGACTGTGGTGGTTAGTCACTTTGCGGGATAGTCTAGTACACGTATAATTGACAGCGACGCAACGCAACTGGACACTCGAGGAGTCGCTTCCCTCAATCCTCTTCTTGTCGGAGAGGAGTGCACGCGGTTTTACTCACATCACATTAAACAGGAAGTCTGCTCGTTCGTTCCTCTGTCTCGCTCCTGCCGCCGGTGGCTGACCTGACCTGAATGGGGGCCATCAATTATCCTACCATCCTCCATGTATTTCAGTGCGACACGTCCTCGGGAACGTTTTTCAGGGATCGGAATGTCGATGATGATTGTTGTTATTATTATTTTGTTATGCCTCTTGCTGTGCGGCGTAGATGGCAAACCCGCGCCGCATTTCGGTCAGACAATGGGCCACTTGACCAAAGGACACATCTATACCCAAAGTAAGTCCTACGACATTCAAACGCAACTGGCTTTTCTTTGTTGGGCAATTTTTCACAACTTTATCGCCAAAGTTTCGAGAGGGTGAATTATATAAATAAAAGTTTATTGACATTGGGAAAGGCGATCCATATATACCGCGGAACGGTCGGTCTCCCTGATTTATTTCAATCAATAGAGAGGTGCTCGGTGTCGGGGATTGCATAGTATATCAAATGCCGTTTAAAAACCAAAGTACAAATATAGCGCCGTAGTCGTCTTACTCCGATGCCTGGATCATCGATTTCTTCATTTCTCAAATGCAGGGGTGGGCATTTTTTTACTCATTTCGACAATTCAAATACATTTAGCGGCAATGTAAATGACTTTACTGGCGCCACAATATAATAGCCCCTGGCTGTCAAACTATTTCCAGGACCATTTTTCCGACAGGATCAGCTACCAAAATTAAATGGACTTTTTTTGCCATAGGATTTGATCAAAGCTATCCATAGACCCTAGTTAAACAGGACTTTTATGCGCAAAGTAATGAAAAATAAGAACAAAAGTTAATAAATCCTCCATCACCGCAATTGTTTAAATATGAGGGAATTTTAAAATAATTAATTTGTAATTTTATTGCATATATTCATTTACACGCATTATTGTTTGTTGATCGTACCGCATATGCAGCAATTTTGGGAATAGTTGTTATCGTTTATAAAACATTTTATTCCTTGGAGTTTATCAGATACCCATTTTCCCTACTGAATTTTCTAATTTAAAGATATACTATATACATATATTTATTCACTATATGTAAATAACGACGAATAATAAACCTGCACATGTGGGCCATATACCATATATAGCTAGGTTAACTGCCCATATAAAGGGTTATATGCATGAGCAGTGGTCATCCGCTAAGGCGAAAAGGAAGCAATATTTATTCTAATTAACCCAGACTCTCTCTCTCTCGGACTAAACCCAATCACTCCCAGCATGCGTGCTGTTTCCATTCTAGTTGGGACTAACTAATCAAGGCCTGTGGAAATGATTTGCAGAGCACGTACCACAACCATCAAGCGCCGGGGGAGCCATTAATCCGGCCAACTGGTCGTTAAAACGGGATTATGAGCGCCTGTTAGCGGCCAACGGTTGGAGCGCCCCACAGCGAGCTGCTGTTCTCTCATCCACCCTTCATGAAATCTTTTATTTTGATCACTCTTCTTCCTTCCGCCGGGGTGATGTCCGTCGGACATCGTCCGTGGTGCCGATCCCAAACCAGGAAGCGAACAACGTCACGTCTCATTTCAACAATCGCTCGTGTCCGCATAATTTTACGCTTTCCTTCACGGCATTGGGAAGGAAATTAAATCTCTTTTTGACCCTCAACAAGTATCTTCAGTCTCCAATCTTTCAAGAGAAGATCGCATCACGGCCAGGCACCGAAATAGACGGTTCTGGAAAGGAATCTGATTGCTTTTATCAGATAAAGAATTATGAAACGTTTGGGACATTTTCAGTGGATACAAATGGATATTTAAGGTGTGGATTGTATGCAAAGTTCCGATTTGGTTCAAGTCAAACACAAGTAGACAGGCCCACGGACAGACAGACAAAGACAGCGGCTCTAACTCGTATACATGTTGCTTGAAGGGGAGAGGTCCAATCGGATGACACGCATCTGGTCATCGTGCCATTGTTGATAACACTAGCAATGCCCTTGACCGATCGTGAAGGCAAACTTCATGTGCTGACTGATTCAAGCCATCCACAGTTGCTGTACGTCCTGGGGAGTTCACCAGTCAACACTACAACAGTCCATGCCTGCGGTATATTGTAGTTAAATGCTCTATTTGAATTCATCCACGAAACTACGAAATAACATAAATCTAACATACAAAAGTGTGTTTTTTCTCCGTGTAATACAGGCATTCATCCCAGCGCTGATGGGAAAAAGCGTCGTCACAACAAAGAGCAGAAGAAACGAAATGGAGGCCGCACTCATGCACATATGCGGCGATCACGATCACCCTCACCACCGACCACTAGGGACTTTCGACTCCAGTTGAAGTGGATAGAGTTGGGATTAATTTTCGACAGCTCACTGGTGAGATAATTTGTCATTTAGACCGCTCACGTAGGGGGTCTTCTTTGCTTCTTTGCGCTTGATCAAGATCAATAACGGTCTCGTGGGTGTGTTTTTTTTCTTCCCCTTCCGGTTGGTGGTGGCAGTTGAATTTAATTAAAACCGTCCGTCAGGAGCCCGCCGCCGTGGCGCTGCATCTAACCAACCTCATCGATCAGGTACAAAATCGTATAATGTGTAGGTTCATCCTCTCTCTCTCTCTCTCTCTCTCTCTCTCTCTATCTCCGTTAAGCAAAAAAAGTTGCAAAAGTTTTTTGTTGCGAAAAATTTCACAACATAAATTTTGTTCGGGAAACCAGAATATTGACTTAGAATTGTGTCTGTTAAACGTATAAATCCTGAAATTTATTGAAACACATGAGCGAAAACAATATGTCAATGATCGAATCCCATGAACCGTATTTCTTAGATTTATCAACCTCTTAAAACGCGAGTTCTCCTCTCATACCTCGAACTCTGGCCGGACCACAATCAAATCCACATCACTCGAGACACCAGTGCTACCCTGCTCCATTTAATGAGCTATTCGACGGAAAACCTCCAGGCCATTTCGTTCGACTCTCTTCAGCTCGTCACAGCATCCACCAAAGGATTCTTTGCCGACGATTTCGGCACCGCCGCAACCAACAGCGTCTGCACCCTCAAATCTGTTGGAATTGTTCACGTAAAACATCCGAAAACACTGAATTGTTCATACTTCATACCAGTGATTAAACAGTTGACTTTTCAGAATGGTCCGTCGCTGGACTTGATCTCGCTGGCCGTTAAAGTGGCCCACATGCTTGCTCACAATCTCGGCATTGACCACGACACTTCCACGATCAAATTGCGAGATTGTATTTGCCCCAGTGCAGAAGGATGCTTGATGGAGGGTCATATTCCCGCCACTTCCGCGTGGGCTACTTCAATTTTCTCCTCCTGCAGCCAGGACGACTACCTCGAGGCCTTACACAACGGACTGGGTTCTTGTCTGCTTTCCTCTCCGTTCCAGGTACATATATACACACACTCATATACATATATACAGGGGTAAACCATTTACACATGACTATTATTTTAGCTCTCCAACCATTTGCTCCGCGTTAATTTTTTCAAATCTAAAAATTAAGTTCAATAGTGCAATCAATCTATTACCTTTTAGGACAGTTTATTGATGGCGCAACTTGGACTGTTGTCAAGAACAACCTATTTCCCCAAACTTGTCAATCAAGTTCGACCAGTCGTCGCGGAATTTTGCAGTCTTTTCCCATGCTGTAGCAATTCTGTGCTTCAACATGCAAAAAGTCTACTTTTTCGTGATTTTCACTGATTTAACACCAAAAATAGAAAATGTATACAAACCTCGACCAGTCCCAACAATTTAACTTGAATTACAATATGGAGCACAAAATTGCCCATATTTTGAACTATTGCCCAGATTTGTTAACGTTAATCGTTTTTGCCAAAATGAGCTTATTGAAAAGCCAGCACGCTGAGTTTTGCACACGGTTTTGCAAAAACGTTTGGTATTGTGCCATGGATGATATCGCAACGTCCAAAATCACTCAAAATCCAGGAAGCTCATTGCTTCATTAATTTCAGAAATAAGATTTGGAAAAACGTTAAAAATGTGCATGCACATTGAGAATTTGCGAGGTGGTCGCACGTAAATGGTTTAGCCCTATATATATAAACAGACAGGTACAGGTACATATATAGACAAACACACCTACTAATATTTATACTAATATTTTAAATCAGTCTATCCGATGAATCATAGTCTGCATGAAGTATTATGCCTAAATTTAACTGAAATCAGTCTTCAAAAAGAGGGATATGGTCATCATCGGAAATCAACGCAATCCAAACCTATTGGCCTCCTACATATACTACTATATACGGCAAGCATATTCATAAATGTCCTTTGCTATTTTATGCCTAAAATAATATTCCAGGATAACTCCTCATCAACGACGTGCGGAAACGGTATCGTCGACCTCAACGAAGACTGTGATTGTGGAGGGTTCACTGAGTGTCTTGGCAAAGCGCCCTGCTGTGATCCCATCACTTGTCGATTCAAGGATGGTGCCGAATGCGCCGTCGGGACTTGCTGCACCAGTGAATGCAAGGTCGGTTGATGAGGTATACGCACTCGCACCACAAAATTGATAGATGTTATTTGGTTGTACTTGTAGTTCAAACGTGAGGGCAACTTATGTCGAAGTGCAGCTCATGAGTGCGACCTACCAGAGTTCTGCACCGGTTCCGACGAATCCTGTCCTCCGGATGGCTTCAAACAGTCCGGCTACCTCTGCGGAGATGATACTGGTTACTGCTTCAACCATTCTTGTGTGACGTATAATGGTCACTGTCAGACCTTCTGGGGACCCGGCAGTTCCGTGGCTCCGACGGAATGTTTCGACACAAATAATCCCATTCATTTCAGCAACCAAAGCGATCACTTTTGTACTACGCTCACGTGTCAAGGAGGCAACTCGGACCTGCTTCCGTGGAATTTAGACTGGCTCACTCCCGTCACAACAGTAGTCACCACCAACGGCAACCAATTCCACTGCAAAACCCTCCAAGCGACGGACCATAGTCCAGGAGTTTATTTCAGTGGGGCGACTCTTTCGCTTTCGCGAATTTTGACCGGAACGAAATGCGGCACAAACAAGGTACGCCTACGATTGATAAGTACAGAAAAGAGACATAAAATGTTGTTACCCCAGTGTAATTTAAAAGCTCCTCGAGGTTAGCCAAGAAGTCGCTGCTCATTTCACATAAAAGAGAATTTAATTTAATGTAAAAGCTCAAATAACTAAATTAGCTTACTTCTTTTGTTTTTTTTATGGATCACATGATACTATTATCTGCATTATATCGTACTAGATAATACTGTACTACGAGATACTCTTGTATAATAGAGAGTTTTCGCAAACGGTATATCGCACGGTATAGCGGTACAGTATAGAAGACTCTCTCGGACCCCAGTTCACTTTTCTATACTGTACCGCTGTACCGTGCGATATACCGTTTGCGAAAACTCTTTAACCCTCTGGTAACCAGGTGTTTTGGGTATACGGATAGAACCGGGTCTAGCAAAACTTTGCTAGATTAGGGAAAGTGCTGAATGATTCCTTGCAAATCCTAACGGAATCGTTTGGAAAATTCCCCACAACCATCAAATGTAACCGTTTCAGTGGTGGTGGGAACCGTGGCGCCGCTGACGAAGAATGGAAAAAAAGCCGTCGAACGAGTGACTACACAGTCACAAAATGTCAGTTACACGTCATTCTTAGTGGTTACAACCAGTGGCAGCGCAGCGAATCATTAGGCAGAGTTCTTAACTTTTCCTAATGGTTACTAATTTTTAACTCCGCTTGTATTCACTCGAATATTGCAATACCAGTTTTACTAGATGCACTAAGGACCAGTCTCAAGTCCCTTATTTTTTCAATACTGAGAAAAAAAATGTCGACCCGTGGGACTGGATGTTGTTCGGGTGGTCCAAGTGTTAGCAAGGTGGTGCTAAGTAGGTTCCTACCCCTTTGAAAAGTTTTTTTAAAATTTGTTTTTTGAATTTAAATAAATATGTGGTAAAAATATCAAAGCAAAAAACCGCGAACGAAAAGACCCAGAACTCGTGCTGAAAATCGAATGTGACCGTCAAATCTAGCAAGTGTATGCTGACTGGTTCTCAGAGGGTTAATATCGTATCTACTTCTGTAGAAGCTTATCAACACGGTCCTTCAAAAGCAATATATTTTGCATTCAAATAAATTTTATCGGTCAGCTTAAAGATATTTTCTTTTAATGTGGCTATCGAATTATTTTCTAATTTAAATCATTCTCGCTGTTTAGCTATGCATAGACGGACTCTGCACGCCATTAAAATCTCTCCACGGCCGAGTAGACTGCCCGACCAACAACCGCGCTATCATCTGCTCCGGCCGAGGGACCTGCGACGACCTCAACAAATGTTCCTGTCACTCCAACTATGTCGGACCAGACTGTTCCCGACTTCCTTCATCTCGCAGCACCAAGCATCAGAACGATGTGAACAGCAATAACGAAGCCAACGAGAACGCAAAACGAACGCTCCTCCTGGACAACAAACGCTCCCTCACCACCGAACTCTTCGATAACTTTATGATGCTAATCATAATGGTGTCCCTCATTGCTCTTTTTCTCATCATCTTCCTAGTCGCACTGCTCTGTTATAAGATCGCAATGAAAAACCAACAGCCGGAACTGGTGGACTTTTACTCGGACAGTGACCCAAGCAGTGGCACCTACGACCTCTGTTCGCCGGTCGCCGCCATCTCAGCAACCCACAGTCACCACGGATTACGTTACACGTCCGTTCCTACCAGCGAACACGACATCTTCACCTTCGCCGAAGGGAGCCCTCAGTCCGAACAAACGCGAATCGAAAGTTTCAGTCCACTTTCTGTCCGTCGACCATCCAAAGACGCGGCTGTGTCCCCATTCATTCAGCGTCGACAATCCGCAAGGCGATTACTCAATCAAGAGCGAACAGAAATCGGTTGCGGTTCCATTAAACCAAATGGAACCCCTTACATCGACTTAACCTATGTCGCTCCCTATCGAGCGGCGGTTTCCCAACCGAACGACACGGTTCCCTTTCGCAATGAAGGCCGGATTCGGATAAAAGATTTTGATCAGTTGCTGCAGCAACTGGACTCGGAGTGTGAGGTTAATTCTTACCACCGGGAAGGCCCGGTTCCCGGACGGCGAGTCTCGAAGCTGTCAAGAACGGAAACGCGGGATGTTGATTGCCAAGTGAATTTTGACTGCAATGATGCGGGTAGACGAACGCTCAACGATGGACTTCCTCTGCCGATGAGCGAGTTGAGTTTACTGCCGGTTATTGTCGCACGCAATCGGGAGGTTTTGTTCATCGATGAAGATAGCGATCCTCATGTATGGCAGCCGAGGAAGAGCTCGCTCACTGCGGCGAGTGTTAAAGCGGTTATGGGTTCGCCGCAACGAAGAAGGCAAGAGGCCGAGGAACGGAGGAAGGAGCGGCAGGGTTATCCTCATGCAAGTGTTGACTTGTCTAGTGATTCGGACAGTGCATAGGTTCTTCCTGATTGACCAAACTGCAATTAGCTTTCTTTTTTCCCGCTTCGAAACGCTTGTGAATGCTTTTTGTAATGCTACAATTCTGTGCGCGAAAGTAAACAAATCAAACGTAAATCGCATTTGGAAGCTGATGGAAGACATTTCCCGTACCAGCGAATGAAGTATTCGCTAGCAAGTAGTCCGCCCTGTTGCTGCCGTACCAGACAATTAACAAGATTTTTAGTTCGGCTAAGAGAACAATGCGATCGAATGTTGTAGGTTTGCTTGAAAGTATTGCAAACCAATTATTATTTTTCTTTCCCAATAGATGGGCACAACTTTTCACTGAGGCTGGAAGTCGAGTGGGAAACTCGGTTGTTTCTGAAACAGTCACAATGCTAGCTCTTGTTCCCTAATTTTTCAAAGCTCAAAGCTGCAAATTGAACTAGTTTAATTAATTTATACAGCTAAATGGGTTGTTTTTGGAAAAACGGATGGAAGAAATCATGTCAAGATTCTAGCACAATATGTTTGGCAAAAATGGAATCGTTCAACGTCTTCGCTCCTTCCGAGGTTTTATGATCGCATTGATGTAGCACAATCACAGCATCTAATTTGCCTAAAGTTTTGCGCACGGTATAATTGCCGTCAAAATGAACTCTGTTTAAAGCTACTACAGACTCTGTCTAGCTAGAGTGGGACTGGTGGAACCGGTTTTTCCCCCATTCATACTGCGTACTTCATTATCGATCGTCCTTGAGAGTTGTGCGCTGAGTCAGCATCACCAGCTAACTGTACCGGTACATCATGCACATAGAGCGATACGCGTTCCAGTGTAATCCGACACTTCCTCCCAATTAAACATGATTGAAATAAGTCTGACTCATCCCCACTTCAACTGCCTCGAGGGCGCCTCAGCTGACTCACCACACGCAACAACGTGCGTGATTCATATGGCATTTCCGGTGAAGGAAAAGACAAGACTCCCGTGTGTACTCGCACTCGCAACCATTCGTGTGGAAAACAACCGAAAATAAATCCGCTGACTCGAACGGAGGTTGACGCCTTTTGTTCTCTCTCTCTCTCCTTTCGCCCTTTCATCTTGTAACCAATTTGCAAGCTGGAGTTCATTGCGTATTTCATTTTCCTTTTTCCGTGTCTTCTCTTCACTTAATGAGTTGCAATTTTCAAGTGCGAACCAATAATGCCGGAAACCTTCCTGTCCATCGTGCTGGACACGAGTGTCTTCATCAATCTCCGCTATCCGAACTTGGAGCACTTCGCCAGCCTCATCAACGACGGGATCCTTCGAATACCCGGGACAGAGCTCCACGTCCCGTACGCCGTGAAGAGCGAACTGCGTTTCCATGCCGGGAACCATCCCAACATTCGCGTCCAAGCTTTGGCTCTCGACGCTCGCCGCTGGCTCGCTGACAACCATGACGGTCTACGCAAACAAACCTGGATGGAAAACAGCCATGCTGAAACGTTGTTCCCGGGTCAGCCGAGGGACCAGGTCCTGCATTACGTCTGTCAGCGGCTGCAGCAACAAGACGGAACTCCACAACAAAAGTACGCCGAGTGCTGGCTCCTCACTGAAGACCCGCTCCTTCGAACGAGTGTCAAAGCGAACGCTTCCTCATCGTTTACCCTCCGCGCCTTCGATATCGCTTCCTTTCAACGGGAAATGACCACTTTATTTCCGGTCAATTATTTGAATACTAAATGGATGACAGCGGCCACCGAGAACCGGATGGAACAAGAACGACTGATGGAACGCCGTAAACGAGCGCGGTTCGTTTTGGTGTTGGAAGCGGGAGTTCTGTTAAAGCCGCAAAGTTTACTCAACTTCCTGGCCATTTTGGGGAAGGATCGACGGGAGGATTTTAAGGCGGGTATCCAGCTAGACGTGCCGAAGGTGGTGATGGATGAGCTGGTGGAGGTGCAGAAGGACATTGCCTGTCGGTGGAAGCATCCGGACGCGATGGTGAAGCGGGCGTTGCAGGTGATGGACAAGTACGCCACGGTTAAGGAGGATTCGCATGTGCAGCTGCATCTGGAGAAGCTGGAACATTTTGTAGAGGGCAAAGTGATGCCTGGGGGCAAGACGGAAGGGGCGAAAGCCGAGTATGACGAGGCGATGATCAAGTATTGTCGCCGGTTGGTGGAGCAACTTGGCGACACCCACGTGGTGGCGCTGCTAACCGCAGATCCCGGAAAACGCAAGCTGATGCGAACGGAAAAGTTCCAGGTTGTCACTCTCTGGCCAGCCTGAAGACTTAAATGTTTCCACTATACTGGTATTTGTTCCCGCGTACTTACTGCTTTCGTGTTGATGTTCTGCGCGAAGCTACTGTTTTGGCTGTGTAGCTTATGTATCTGTACTTAGTATTTCTACACATGTATATATAATAATAATATACAAAACCACCTGTGTTGTACAGTATAGCAAACGATCCATTCAATGATTAATGACTGCACCCACTATCCGTCCTCAAAGCAGATGACTTTTCGTCAGTAAATACAATTATTATTACTCTGGCTTTGTCTGCAGTGATTGATTGGGTCATGTGGAGAAAGCGCAGCTATTCAGATAAGGGACTGAACACAAGTGGAACGATAGAAATGAGATTTCACGGGACAGATGGCTGCTCAACTGCAGTTGCACTTTTTCCTATTCCACTAAATACGCAGGGTGGCACTTCCTCTTTTCCTACCTTGTAGGGAGAGATGCTAGCGAAGCGCTAGTGGCGCCCCCAAAGAGACTAGCTACACTTGATGCAGCAATTTTTTCCAGCACACATTTCTTTACAGTAGATCGGACGGCAAAAGAAGAATATCACCCATCTTTTTGGATTACTTCTGTTGGTCCTTTACAGTGATACCAGTAGCAAATTCCTCCCTATGCACAAATCCAACTTACGAGTACGTCAGGCCACGTGCTAGCAGTCACAACACAGGACGACATCAGAGGAGCCGACATTTCTTACAGGTTTACGGTGAGTCTTGCCAATGCCTCCTCCGTTCTATTCGAATCAATAGTAATTGGTGAATGCTAGCAAAAGAAACCAATGCCATTCGCCCGATCTTCCTGTCCTTTTGATAGATTTTGCAGCAGTTCTGTCTACCAAGTCGAGCAGATTAACGCCACTGTACTAGTACTAGTTACGGATGTCTTCCAAGTATGTAGAATATTTAAATGTCCCATTTTCTTTTTCTTTTATATTTTGGCTTTGCGTAGAGAAGTGATTGATAGAGGAGAGGATATGGAGGAAAGTTGGGAATGGCTGGACAGAGGTCTCGACATCCACCAACATTCCATCATCCCGTTGGGCAATGCGCAATCTGGCTATATCAACCGTGGAATATCCTTTTCCACGCTCAAGCACGGTGACATTTTTGTCAAATTCAACGAGAAAAATCACGTCAGTAATTAAGACATTCAAACAATGGCTCTCATTTATTTACGGACTACATTTTTATCCTCAGGCTCGCGACATGTTTAAAGGGGAACGAACAAGTCTGGAGACCCTTCATCGGACCGGAACGGTTAAAGTCCCACTGCCCATTCAAGTGAGTCTCCTGTCTATCTGCTGCACTCACCACTTTATAATACATGTCTGCCCGCCCCCTGACATGTATCCATCCAACTGGTGGTTTTTGCGTTTCTCCACTTTTGCATTCTGTTCCTAGGTCGTCTGTCATGATTCCGGGGGAGCTGCCTTGGTTATGCGCCACCTTCGCATGCGACCCCTCTCTGTTGAGGGCGAAACGAAGCTTGGGCAACAACTTGCACAGTGAGTTGTTAGATGCCTTAACTGCTTCTTCCCAGGCTAAGTGCTCGATTGTTTTACCTTTTCAAGAATGCACTTGAACAACCCCCGCAAACTGCAGCGACGACCATTGTCTGTTGATTTACTCGCTGCGGAAGCTGACTCTGGACAAGACCACTTTGGATTTCCGGTTCCTACTAGCTGCGGCTATTTTCTCCAAGACAACAGCTTCGTTAAAGAATGGCAGGTGCGGCAGATGGCGCTGGTGTTGAGCATTCTGACAGGCACCCGCGTAAGGCGCCAAACAAACAGGCAGGCAGGCAGATAGACAGACAAACGAAATGCAGGCAGGCAGAAAAAAGACAAACAGACAGACAGACAGACAGACAGACAGACAGACAGATAGACAGGTGGACAGATAGACAAACAAACAAAAAACAGATACAAACAGATAGACAAACTGACGGACAGACAGACAAACAGACAATCACAGAGGCATTCGGAATGTAGACTCGAAGGAAAATAGTCAGATTAGCTAGCGTATTTGCTGATGTCAATGCCTAGGCTTTCATCACCCGAAAAATGGATCAAGCCATTACTACCTTCGTAAAGCGGACCAGTAATGTGGAATTCGCAAAGCTGTGGCTAGAAGCAGAACAAAACATTGAGGGACTCTTCGCCAGCCTCAAAGGACCAATCTATCCCAGCCTTCTTCACGGCGATTTGTGGCGGCTCAACGCAGCGGAACTTGATCAAGAAGGCTCTGCGGTTCCGGTCATCTTTGATCCTTCTTCTTTCTATGGCCATCACGAATTTGATCTTGCGGCGTCCACTATAATTGGCAGTCCATTCGGAGCGGCCTTCCACGAGGCATATCATTCTCTGATACCAAAAGAACGCGGTTTTTTACAACGACAAAGCCTCTACAAGCTGGTACGCAAATTACCAACGTTTGGACGGACACATTTAATATTCACCTTGGTCAATTGTAATAACCCCAAAAAGATTGCGACGTTTTAGTCGTAACTCTGAACCAAAACAGAAATTTAGAATTTCGTTTTTAGCGCAAAGTTTTTGAATAAGAATATTTTAAATGAAATCGCAAGTTACGGGACGTCTAAAGTGAGAATTTAAAATCACCCAGTATCAATAAACGACTTTGTCTTTATTTTAAGGGAAATAAAAGGTAAAAGTGCTTGTAACTAATGTGCAGAAATCATATGCTTCTGTTATTTGTAATATTATATATTATTTAAATAGTGTAACAGTAGGTTACTGTATCTCCATTTCCGTTTCAGTTCTACTTCTTCAACCAGCATAATCATCTGGACGGTGGCTACCGCGATTCAAGCTCTCCTCCGCCGCTTCTGAGTTTTGAAGTCGGTTTGAACTTACTTCGAGAACTCTCGGCCTCTGATGCGGCGTGAAATTCCATTTTTGGCTGCTCATGGAACTTGGTGCATGCGTTTTTGGGTCTGCTGTTCCAGCTCGTCCTTCGAAATTGTCTTTGGCTCCCAAGATTTTTTATCCTGTACGATCATGTCACATTCCGCACGAGATTACGTTTTTTACTCCTCTTCGGTTTCAAAAACGGTTTATATTTTGAAAGCATTTTTTCTCTCAAATAGAATATGTGAAAAGTGACCAGCATAATAGATTCGCAAATGGGACAAATATCTTTGTTATTGACTATTACTATTATTCCATATTTTACGGAACGCTTCGCGGAGACCGGGAACCGTACAAACAAACAAAATCGGATCCACCATCGACTGCATGGAGAAGAGTACAACCGCAACTTCCAGGTAAACTCGGTTTTCAATCTGGACGAAAATCGTTACGGTATAGTAACAGAGGATTGGCGTCCAGCATATCAGCACACCGCAAGTCAAGACTGTCAAGATCGTAAAACCGTGGGACTGTTTTTTTGCTGCAGGACGACCGCTCGCAGTGCCATCTACCCCGTCCGCAGTAAGCTCGAGGGAAGTGATCTGGCGAGACTGGTTCACCGATTCGGTGAAGCGGTAGGCCGACACCCGAATCTTTCTTGACGATGAACGCGTGGCGGAGGGACGAACTATCTTCTTACGTTTGCGGCGATAATACCTACCGGTACAACACAAGATCACCGCTAAAATCTTTGTGTGTGTGTGTGTGTGTGTGTGTGTGTGTGTCTATCTGTCTGTCTGTCTGTCTGTCTATCTGTTTGTTTGTCTGTATCTTGGCTGTCGCAGGAAACATGTATTTTTTCTCGTATCGTCTGCTCGCTTACCAAATGACAGGGTACGAGCCCACCATAACGAAGAGGGCCATCCCATACACTAGCACTTGCATGGCTAAGAGCCACTGCCACTGGGCATCGGTATTCAAGTAGCACGTATTGACCAGGGGCGGTAACCTATAGTACAAAATGTCCAAAATGTAGCCAGGCAGTAGATTAAGATGAACGTAGACCCATCCTCCCAGACAGATAAGGTAGGCGGTCCATTTGCGATGATTCTGTTGGTATGAATGAGGCCAGATGACCGCCCACAGACGGTTGACCGTTATAAGGGTATGGCATACGCGGATGCCTGCTTCCAACATATACGTCCCATACTGGTAGACTGAACAGTAGGCCGAGGCTAACCACCAGCCGGAATATAAATTGTTGATAATGTCCGCGGGGCTTTCTATGCAGGCGTAGAGGAAGTTGGCCGTTACCAAATTGATTAAGTAAATGTTAAAGGGAGTTCGGAGGGAAGGATTGGAGAAGAAGATCGCCATTACCGCACCGTTTGTCAAGAATGACAAGGATGCGATGACGACATAGTATGCCGGAACAAAGGCCCAGGTTGGTCCTGTGACTTGATCCCCGTTGTCGGTCGTATTGCCAGTCAAATTTTCGGCTTTCAGAAAGGTTAAATTATTGTCGTCCGTCAGTTGCCGAGAAAAATTAAACATGATTACGAAAACCCCCTACGCATTGCAGAAGAGCAAATTGGTTGACTTTATCTGTACCTTCATTTGAAGGATAACCCGTCCCAATCCGAGCACCATTTAATACAATTGCGAGTGAAATGGTTGAAACATTCCAGGGTTGAAGCAAAGTGTACGCTTACGAAACCCATTAGCGTAGAAGGCCTTTAATTATTGATGCCAACTCAACTGTACTGAATCGGTACGTACGTACAAAAAAAGTCGGAGCAAACAGCCCAGTGAATGAATGCTACGCGGGACTTCCGGTCGGCTTGAGTAATGACCATTAATTGTGAAAAAGATTAGATGAAAGGTGCACTTGAGGGAGCTGCAATCTACTCCCAAAAGACGTGCGTTCTTTCCTACTAGACAATCACCTTGTTAACACCCTCAACGGGAAAATATCAAAATAGATGTACGTTTTCGAGACTCGGCTATCCAAATGAAAAGACCAATTTGAGCTAACCAGAGATCCTTTTCTAGGCAAACCTTTCAGATAAATTGAACGCCTTTTGAGGATTAGACATTCGCCTTTTCAATCAGCTAATCCTCGTCTTTCTGCTTTGGTTATACCGTAATTTTAGTGACGCGTCTTCATCTGCGGTATCATTTGCAATGATAATTGTACAATGGTTTTCAGTAAAATGTTTTGCCAATGCTTTTCGCCTTAAACAATTACTTTGAAGGACCGTAATTTCAGTTCTTATTAATTTCAACGGCCATGTTCAAATAAGAGCAATTCGTTTTGCACGTTTTGAGTCCCTAATGAAAATATTGAGCAAGAGAAGAACCTGTTCTGTACGCAAAAAACGATTACTTTTCAATGGTAAACCTAGGACTGTCATTTGTCCTGACTGAAATGTTATCAGGACCTATGCCATTGCCATTGAAAGTATTTTTTGGTCAAGTATGTGGAGCCAGCTCGTTTCAATTGCATTTAAAAATCGTAGTACCTAGTGTTGGGCACGAACCCAAGCAAAATAACTTCTGGCTTCCGAGGAACTTGAGGCGAAACTGTTTTATATACGCAATCAAAAAAAGCAATTACAACAAATCTAGCACAAAGCACCCTCATAAAGACGTAGAAATTGTTTTAATTTCAAAGTCAGAGCCGGTAAAGTTCTCTTGGTCGTAGTATGTGGAGGGATAAAATACACGACGGGAAGAGACCCGATAGCTGAGAACAGCCACAATACCAATCAATAGGAAAATGGTCGCCATAAACAACACTGAACCGGCGAAGAATAATCCCTCCTGACGGCTCTTGATGAATGCCTCGTCGGAGGAAGCGCAATTGTCAGCAACAATGTCGGCCAGATTGTGGATCGTCATGTCTCGTGGGTCTACGCATAGGGTCGGTGAAGTGAGGTATGCTTTGAGGAGGATGTTCGCGCACGAACAGAGAAAAGAGCTTCCTGCAACAACACCTTTTCTCAATTGCGAAAATAATTTTTAAAATTCAGGAAACATTTTAGTGGAAAAAGTCGCAATTTTTCACAGGACGACTTAAATGAATAATAATGTTTTGTGTCAATAGAAACTATCTGTAAAATAATTGAC
>LRSR01002158.1:0-12511 GCA_001579985.1 Hypsibius dujardini | reverse complement strand
GACACAGACAGACAGACAGACAGACACGTAAGAGTCATCCTGCTGTTTTTGTGATGACGCCGGTTGTTGGCTGATCGGGATCGTCTTATAAGGCGAACAAACAGGAAGATTTTCGATGGTGTTCGCCAACAGTAGACTCGGCATTTTCGAGGGTCCAGATGGGAAGACTCGACACTCCTACTGTTTATGCTGACGTTATTTTCTCTCAATAGAAAGCGTGTTACTTTTCATCCCGCCCGGAACGTCCACAAAACCTGAGTGTTTTCTACTACCTTTCCCGCGCTGTAGCATAACCGATCAACCAACCACACCACAATTTTTCCGTGGCACATAACTTTTTACTCCCTTATCTCGCTTAGTGTTTGCTGATGATGAGCCCGTCCGCTTTACCTTTCGACCCGTAGGGACACCTTGTGATTGAGCCGGTGGTTACATGGCAAAATACTGCTGTGATGTTTTTGCCCGTATCTCACAAACACCTTTCTCTCTCTCTCTCTCTTTCTCTCTTTCTGAACACACAACGGCACGGCGCCGGGGCGTTCGCATATTTTTCTGGTTCGATCGCACTTATTTTCGTAACTCATACCCATACAGCCCCCCGATAAAACTGTCTTCTGTTTTTCAGATTAATCCCGCTTATCACCCCGGACGACGCGCAATTGTCTCCGCGCCGTCCTGCGTCGACCGAAAAAGCAGCAGCAGTCTACGCTCGTCGTAAAACATTCCCTCTCAATCGGAAGCCTTCGCGATTTTTCACACTAAAAACCGAGTCACCCTTTCACATTCGTCCAATGAAGTTCCCCGCGTAACCGCCCAACCATCCGTTTTGCCCTCCCGCTCGACCTTCTCAAAAACAAACGACGATGAACTTCCCGCCTGAGAACCAAAACTACGTCACGCAGTACCGGAATATGCTGCAGCAGCAGCAGCTGCAAATGGCCGCCAACGGTTATCCTCACCATTCCCATCCCGTGACCGGAAGTAACGGTGGCGGGATGCTGCCGGACGCCTCGGCGTTCGGTCGCTCATCCCTCGCCAAACTCATCAGCTCCTCCACGGGAGGCAGCAACAACGTCCCGTCCGTCATTCAGTCCGCACCGTCGCATCATCACCTTCATCGCAGCGGCGTCTTCTCTCCCGCCGAGATGATCCCGGAGAAGCTGTCTGCGACGATCCGTCAGCATGACGACGGCTCGAACGGCTTCGATGACGGAGGCGGAGTCGTCGATCGCCGCGACTCGACCGGGACCAACTCCAACGTCTCGCCGGGGTCCGTCGCGTCGTCCGGCGGTCCCGGCAACGAGGATGACTGCCAGCTGGACGCGATGGTCGTACACCGCAGCCGGAAGGGCAGCAGCAGTAATCATGCTCTCTCACCGGTGCCGGAAGGTCCGACCGACGACCGTCGGCAGCATTACCACACGGATGATGACGATCGGATGATGTCGATGTCACCCAAGTCGGAGGTCATGTCCGACTCGATGGACGACGGCGACCGCGACGGCGAGGAGGAGGCCGCGATCGCGTATAAGAACAACATGCTGCACCAGCAACTGCTGCATCGCAAAGGCAGTATCCTTCAGTATTGCCTGACCAACCCGCACACCGGCGCCGGTGCTGGTGGGGGATCGGACGCGGAAGCGGAGCATACGAGCAATTCGCCGGGGTCGTCGCGATCGGAGGCTGGCGGTCTGCTGGGGGAGGACGCCTGCCCGGGGCAGATGTTGCAGTGCGAGTTCTGCGACTTTTCCAATCCGTCGCGGTTTCATTTTAACTCGCATATGAACACGCACTGTGTGCATCGGTGTCCCGTTCCGGAGTGTAATTATTCGACGAGGACGGAGGGCCGTCTGCGACGACATGTCAAGAACCATCATGACCCTTCCGGTAAATAGCTGGATTGTCTGTCCATCTATCTGTCTGATGTCTGCTTATCTGCCTGTCCGCATATCATATCTGTCTGCCTGTCTGTCTGTCTGTATGTCTGTCTGTTTGTTTGTTTGTCTATTTGTTTGTCTGTCTGTTTGTTTGTCTGTCTGTCTGTCTATGTGCCTTTCTGTCTCTCTCTGTCTGCCTGCCTGCCTGTTTGTCTGCCTGTCTGTGAAGCTGAGGTTGAACCTAATGTGCTTTTTTGCTTGTGCAGGTCTGAAAGATGACAATGACGTGGACATGATGTCGGATGAAAAGCCCCGCGGGAAGAAGACCAGTGATGCCGGCTCGGCTGGGGCGTCTAATTCCACCAGCAAGTTGAAGTATTATCGCTGCAAGCAGTGCCCCGATTTTCTGGCCACCAACAAAAACGACAACTACGACCACTCACGCCTGCACATTAAGCCGGAGAAGCTGCTAGAGTGTCCCGTGGAGCGTTGCCGCTTCGTCACCGAGTACAAGCATCATTTGGAGTATCACGTCCGGAACCATTCCGGCAGCAAGCCCTTCAAATGTCCCAACAGCAACTGCAACTACACGTAAGAATGCAAGACTCACGTCAGTTGACGGACACTTCCAGGCAATCTTACACTGCCAGTTTCTGTGATATACAAACAGAGAGAAACATTTGCAGACATTCAGATTAGGAGGCTGCAAAAAGCAGACAGACGGCCAGACTGTCGGACACACAGACATACTGATAGAAATACCGACAGACAGACAGGCAGACAGACACTTTCAGATTAGGAGGCTGCAAAAGACAGACAGAAGGTCAGACAGACGGTCAGACTGTCAGACAGACAGACGGCCACACTGTCAGACTGTCAGACTGTCAGACAGACAGACGGCCAGACAGTCAGACAGACAGACAGACAGACATACCGATAGAAATACCGACAGACAGACAATTCTTACAAACTCTAATATTAAGCCTTATTGATTACAGATGTGTCAACAAGTCCATGTTGAACAGCCACATGAAGTCCCATTCCAGTTACTATCAACATCGCTGCGAATGTGGCTATGTCACCAAGTACACCCACAGCCTCAAGCTCCACTTGAACAAGTATAAGCATAAAGCGATGAACAACGGACCGGAATCCGCTCAGATCTCGATGGCCGATTCTCCGCAAACGCCACCGGCCTTCCATCAGAACGACGACTCTTCATTGCCGCCGGTGAAGGTGAGCGCCGAGAAGCCTGTTAAGCGACGCCGTAACGTCAACAAAATCAACAGCCAGCACCAACAGCAGCTACAGCAGCAGCAATTACTGGAGCAGCAGCGGGAACAACAGCGACAGCAGCAGCAGCAGCAGCAACCGTCTCATCCCCATCCCAATATGGGTTTCTCACCGTACCAGATGCCGCCCGGTGCAGCCATGACGGAGGGCGGGCAGATGGTGATGACGGGAGGCTTCCCCTTTGGCATGTACGGCGGCGTGGGTGGTCCGATGAGTCAGTTCCACGCGGCATCGATCTACAACAACTTGTTGCTCAGCGCTGCCGCTAACGGGATGATGCCCGGTATGCCGGGGATGAATCGATTTGTGCGACGCCCAGAAAGTCCCGAGCGGAACTTGAAGCGCGAGTCGCCCTCGCCGGCTGCATCTGAGCCCCAGCAGGATCAACCACAAGGTTTGCATTTTCTGGCCAGGCAAATTGGATCCATGAAATAAATCAAACAAAAAGCCAGCCATGTTATGCAGCCATTCTCACAGGCAGGCAAATAAACAGTCAGACAGATAGATAAGCAGGTAGATAGGCATGAAGATGGACAGACGGAGAGATGAGTGGATAAACAGGCAGGCAGACAGGCAGACAGACAGACAAACAGGCAAACAGACAGACAAACAGGCAGGCAGACAGACAGACAGACAGACAGACAGACAGACAGACATATTCAAGCTTTGAAATATTATGTCCATACTTAAACTTTTAAATTCCAATCTTTCATTTGTTTGCCACAGATTTCTCTCGCGATCACACCACCCGGAACAAACAAAACGGCGGTGTCCTGCGGATGCTCCCGCAGTCGCAGTCCCGCATCATTCGCAGCATCAGCGAAATCAACGGCACTAACGGCGTTGCCGCTGCAACCGCCAGCAGCAGCGTCACTGCTCCCCTCGATCTCAGCGGCGGCAAAGAAAACGGTGCGGAACGCCAGTCGGAGTCGCCGAAAAGCGACCACAGCTCCTCCACCAACGGCAACGGCCCCGCCGACCAGGTCTCATCCAGCAGCCGTCGCCGCCGTAAGGGTCCCGCATTCAAAATTGACTTGGCCGTACGCCAGCGTCTCCAGGACTCGGTGGTTGACGATGAAGAGCCCGACCAACCGGACGTCACCTCGACCAACGATAGCGAGGGTGAGGCGGCATTTCAAGTTGTCCAGCCGGAAAGCCCGCCGGACGCCTTTGTGCACCACGTGAAAGGCCAACCGCAACAGAACGGCACGACGACCACACTTGCCAAATCGCAATCGCCAGCGTCGACGGTGATCCTGCCGGTCAACGGGACCGGCCCGAAACGGGAACACCGCCGCGAGCTCCTGTGCAGCTACTGCTCCATGACCTTCGAGGACCGCACCATGTATCACATGCACATGGGCTTCCATAACTCGCAGGACGACCCGTTCACCTGCAAGTGTGGCCACGAGGCGGGCGACAAGGTCAGCTTCTTCTTGCACATCGCCAAAGCGCCTCATTCGTGAGGAAGAACCGATGCCGGGATGGAGAACGAAGACTTTTTTGTCCTCATCGTCAAGCGTTTTTGTATTGTAAAGAGCTATCTGCCTTGTTATCCGCTCCATTATTTCCTCCTACATGTATACTACCAATATCCCCCGACCCCCCACGATGGTCTCTCCTTATTCTCACCATTATATCACACTCTACAACGAAGAAGCAAATGCACCCCAAGCCCGGAATGGTCCGTCCCTGTCTCGTGCGGCGGATTTGAGAGAGGATTCAAAGCGAGACTACGTATAAGTACCACGCGTCCATGCTCCCCAGTCCACTGGCAGGATTCCGGACTTTTTCATCGGCTCCTGTCGTTTCTGTCCTTTTTGTACGCTGCTGCTGCGGTTTTTCTATCTTTTTTTTGTGTCGGAATTTTGTAGGCAAATCTTTAGCTCCTTCCCCCCTTTACCTATTATTTCTGATTTGCACGGACCGATTTTTGCATTCAAGACACACACACACACACAGACACAGACACAGACAGACAGACAGACAGACAGACAGACAGACACACACACACACAGACACACAGACAGACACACACACACACACACACACACACAGACACAGACACAGACACAGACACACACACACACATCGAGATACCCACACACACACTACACCAAATGTCCTTTCCGCGGCGTGGACCCTGCTCATAGCTTTAAGTTCCTTTTACTTCCTATTTATCGGTTGTTTGTTACGGTAATCCAGTTTTGAAGTATGGCGACTATACAGTTTGTGTTTTCTAGTATGAATTCGGATCTCTCTCGGCAGTTGGTTGGTCCATTGAGGAGGTCGGAATGTTTTATTTGGCTGTACCGGAACTGAATTAAGACTTTTCTTAATCACTCAATTGAATAATATGGCAGTATGACGGGAGTATTTCATATCACCAAGTATCATATTTGGTTGTACGAGAGCATCAGGAGAGCTATTCGGTGGGCGGAGATTCAAGGGTCCAGAACTACTCGTCCGTCCACCACCCCATTAGCTTACTGTGCGAGAACTTACTCACAGGCTAGCCAAGTTGGCTAAACGGCCAGTTCCTTATTGCATCTACGGGAAAGCCATCGGCAAAAACAGTAGACAACCAGCCGGAATGTGCTTTTTATGTTCAGTGTGCTCTTCACGGACCTGGTCATTTGGTCTGGGCGACCTGATCATTCGGTCTGGGCGACCTGGTCATTCGGTCTGGACGACCTGGTCATTCGGTCTGGGCGACCTGGTCATTCGGTCTGGACGACCTGGTCATTTGGTCTGGGCGACCTGGTCATTCGGTCTGAGCGGGGAGATCGGATGACACGCACAAGGATGCGTCGCGTTGTGTTACAACCATGCATGACCACGGAAAACGAGAGCTAGCGATGACGTAGACAAAACCAGTCAGTAATTCTTCTGAACGGTGTGAATCAATCAGCAAAAGGCCATCATGTTCCACACTGTTAGTCGTTGATTAAATCGTTGATTAAATCCATCGCGTCGTCGACACTGTCCAACATGTCAATGTCGGCATCCTGGTGGGACACGCGTCCTGACGCCGAGCGGTCCCCCAAAACCGTCGCAGTGTCTTCCGCCACGCCGCTGCGTTCCGACGTTGGTTCGGTCAGCTTATCAAGTTCCGCAGGAGTCGGCATGAAGCTCTCGAAAAAGTCGTCGTCGTCCCAGCCGTCGGATGGACCCGACGGACGAGCCGGTGGAGCGATCCGCTGTTGATTTCCTGAGGCAGACGCCGATGCAGTCGACGTTTTTGGCGCTGGGATGAAAAAATTCGCGGGGAGTGGGTTGGGAACGGCAGCCGATGCCACAGGCAGTGTTGAATAATCCGACTCCCTAATCCCCTCACCGATGAAGTCTTCCGGCTGTGTCGGCATATTCAGTAGAAGTTTCTTGACGGTAGTCTGAAAACATCGAGTTAAGACTTAACAAACGTTCACACTGAGGCACTGGTCATCTGACCGGCCTGGAGTTAACACTTAACAAACGTTCACACTGAGGCACTGGTCATCTGACCGGCCTGGAGTTAACACTTAACAAACGCTCACACTGAAGCACTGGTCATCTGACCGGCCTGGAGTTACCACTTAACAAACGTTCACACTGAAGCACTGGTCATCTGAACGGCCTGGAGTTAAGACTTAACAAACGTTCACACTGAAGCACTGGTCATCTGAACGGCCTGGAGTTATAAGAAGTGTTATAGCCGGCACAAGTACCTGGCAAACGCGGCGGGTTGCATCGCTACATGGGTTGAATCGGTCGGATGGCAGAGGGCGCCACAAGTGTAAGCGACTTTAAATTAAACGCGTTCTTTACAATTTACACTTGTGGCGCCCTCTGCCACCCGACCGATTTAACCCATTAAGCGATTCAACCCGCCGCGTTTACCTGGTACAAGGAAAGGACACAAACGAACTCTCCTGACAAATGTCAGGTGAAAGGAAACTACTGGTCAAAAATTGATAACGCAAGCAGACAAAACAGCGAAAACAGGCAGACAGGCAGACAGAAAAAACAGGCAGACAGGAAAAACAGCGAAAACAGGCAGACAGACAACCGGCTCGCCAAAGCAGAGAGTGTCTCACGACATTCCACACGCAAGGGAACCAATTGACTTGTATAACAATCAGTCGCCACTTTTGGACTTTCTTCCGGTTCCGCTCACCCGAACTTCTTTCTTTGCGCCAAGACCCTCCACTTTCTCCAGGACATCGTCAAAGTTGAACCGAGGATACAGTCGATGAGTCCATCCTTCCAGCTTGCTCATCAGCAGCATCAGATCGTCATCCTGCACGCTTACCAAGAACAAAACGTTAACCAGTCAATGTCCCAATTCCCAATTTCCATTGAATCAGGCAATGAGAAAGCATAAAAACAATCAAGCGGATTACGAAAAGTTCAGAATTCAGATCGAAGGATTCAATGTATTACGAGTTTTATTAAGATCGGCATGCAAACAGCAAAATTCCCCAATCAACATACCGATATTTGTCTACACCGCAATTCAAGCAAGCATTTAATCCAACGAACCACTACGCAGTCAAACCCAAGCAGCACAGTAACAAGGAATAAACCTCATGTGAACTCGGTCATACACACGTGGCAAAAACCTTACGCTAACCAAATCAAAACTCCATCATCCATGAGCCAACTTAGTAGACCTAGACTACATTCTACGAGACTCTTTTCAATCAAAGATCAATCAAGCGCTTGCACCGCAGCACTTGGGCACATACAGCCCGATCGATCAATCAAGCGCTTGCACCGCAGCACTTGGGCACATACAGCCTGATCGATCAATCAATCGATCAATCAATCAAACACTGTCACGCTTGACCGACGGAAAGTAACTCCCCGCCGAAAAGTAACGTTTCCTCGCTGAATTCGTACCTCATGCCCTTTGCCTTTCCACCTGACATCGACGAATTCTTTAACCAATTCATTCAGCCCGGTCGGTCCGCACAAACGGGCTGCATTCAATTTGGCACGTGGATAAATCGGCTCTTCCCCCGGGAGGCGCTCTCGCTTGACGCGTTTCTTCTTCTCCCCCTCCTTCTCCTTGCCGTCCTTCTTTCCGGAATCCGGACCGTCAGGTGATCCATCCGAGGATTTCTTTTTGGCCACTCCATCCCGTTGTCGCTCCAGTAAGTCTAATTCCTCACCTTCACTCTCAATTTCGTCGTATCCCATTTGATCCTCCAAGTAATCCTCCCGATCGTCATAGCCATTACCCAAGTCGATGCTTACATTGGCGGGGCGAGGCATTTCTTGGGTCGAAGACAAGCGAAATGTAATACAAAGCAAACGGAGGAGTGAGCGAAAAATAAAAACGACTAACAAGTAAAAATCTGGCGGATCAACGAAAACAAAAACATCGCGCCACTCGCGTGTGCGGTCGTAGACCAATTCGACACAGCTCCTTATTGGTCCCCCGACCGACTCACAGTTTGGCTGAAGCAATACACTAATCAAGTAACCGATTCTTTTATAAACTTTCCGCGCTGAAAGTGGAAATGCCGAATCAGGAAGTTTCCCGTTTCATTCCCCCTCCCCCCCGTGTACCAGTCAGATTTTTGAAAACCATTTTGGCCGTCCAGTCCATCGATCAATAATTATTCGCCCTGGTGGAAGTCTACAATCAAGGACAAGATTGAGTACACTGGAGGGTCCGAGGTATGGGCAAAAGGGGCGGAGCAGGGGGTGAACAGGTGGTTGATTGTTCGATTGTTTGAAACTACCCCCTGTTCCGCCCATTTTGCCCATATCCCGGACCCTCCAGAGTGCTCAATCTTGTCGTTGACTGTACGTGACCGGTACTGCCCATCAGCCGATTCGCTCGGCCAGTGTACTTCAGTGTAGTCCAACGAAACGGAATTACCTCGGGCGAAACCAACCGAAAAGGGGGCGAAACCAACCGAAAAGGGGACGAAACCAACCGAAAAGGGGGCGAAACCAACCGAAAAGGGGGCGAAGAGAAAGTGTTCACAGAGCCATGAGAACGTTCAATGAGCCGAAGACATCAGGAGGGGTGATCAGCAGGTTTTAAAAAAATCATCGAACTCAGTACGTTAGGAAGGCAAATACCAAGATCAAAAGAAGGAATTTCTCGGGAAAAAAATGGCCACAAACGGCGAATGAAAATGCGGAAGGGGGTGGCGCGCGCGATCTGAATGAATTGTCCGGCCGGCAGGGCGACCTTGCGTCTTTCACATCCAAACGAAAAACACGGGCGTTGCAAACGTTCGAAAAACTGACGGGAAAATCCGAAGGAAAAAAGACACACACACACTGCCGAGAAGTGGAGAGCTGCTGCTGCAGAGAAATATCGCTGGCGTGTAGTCGGTTGGTGGAAGTGGCGGTGAATGACCTTCAATATCCAACGCTCTTCAAGTAGTCTCCCAACTTCTCCACTACCACACTACACTGTCCCGGCTGAATTGTGTCGTTGTAGGTGGCAAGAATCTAGATAGCAGAACAAAAAAGAGCATGTGAACATCAAGCAGACAGGAGAACGGTCGGCCTGTACAACCACTTTTCATTTTGAGAAGATGGAATCGCAAGGAGCGCTTTTCTCGAGGAGCGCTTTTCTCAAGGAGCGCTTTTCTCAAGGAGCGCTTTTCTCAAGGAGCGCTTTTCTCAAGGAGCGCTTTTCGTAAGGAGCGCTTTTCGTAAGGAGCGCTTTTCTCGAGGAGCGCTTTTCTCAAGGAGCGCTTTTCGTAAGGAGCGCTTTTCTCAAGGAGCGCTTTTCTCGACACCTCTCGTTCATATCAGAATCCAGTCACCCATCCCTGCGGAATGTTTGTTTTTCAGTGGCAAAGGAATTAATTTCCAATAAAAGATACCATTTCTCTTATCAAACCAACAAACTGTAAATTCAACGCCTAAACTCGGAAGTGCATTCAAAAGGGGCTAAAAACTTATTCATGTCCCAAGGTCCCAGCAATTGCAAGTGTTATTATGCTAACAACACCGAATGAGCCAATCAGCCAATCATTCAGCCGACCGCCTTAACAGTTAATAATTTCACTCTTCAACTCAATGAAAACTACCGTCGTAACTAATCAATCAATCAATCAAATATTAATCAGAGTGAAATCCTGTACAAGCAATCAATCAATCAAATGATGATCAGAGTGAAATCCTGTACAAGCAAGCAAGCAATCAGTCGATCAATCGATCAATCAATCAATCAAATGATGATCAGAGTGAAGTCCTGTACAGTACCACGTCACTAAATATCCAAGACATTTACCATCGCCTGGCCGGTCTTGACGGCAATCACTCCGCCGGTGCCCTTCTTCAGTCGCATCACCGTCCCATCGCTGGTGAGGAAGATGTACCGATCCCCGCCGATGTATGCGCCGTGCGCCTGGAATCCGGAGGCATCCTCGAAGCCCTTACTGATCAACGCCAACTCCGGCTGACTGGCCCGGCCTTTAATGTCCCCTCCCTCAGCCCAAATGCTCCCGTCATGGCCGGCGATCAAGGCCCCACTGCAGGTGCCGGTGCCCAAAAGGTTGTTGCTGACATAATCTTGCCACGACATGGTGATGATCGGCAATGGCTGACGAGGGCGGAAAACGACCTGCAAAACAAACACACACAACGGGAAAATTAATTAATCTAATCGAATTTTAAACTGCGAAGAAAGGGAATTTCCACGTGGCAGAGAGCGGAGGGAGACACAGACACAGAGACGGTTTGACAGCAGGAAGGGGAGTCGACACCACGTCAAGAGCATGACGAACCTTGATGGGAATCAGATGATAACAACAATGGAAAAATAAAGTTTTTCCGTCGTCGTTTGCTCACTGGAGGGTTCCTTCAACTTTTCACGCTATGCAAAGTGTGTGTGTGTGTGCTGGCTCTGGCTGGCTTGGTCTCAAGCACCACGCAGGCCCGGACGATCTAGACAGCCAGTGCAAGTGCAACGCACGCGTTGCCCTACGACCATTGGGCTGGTAATTCGGACAACGCCCGTGTAACGGCAGAATTGCGGACTTTCGATTGCATTTTGCGCATACATTCCCGATTTGAAATAACGAAAAATGTTAAATTATAAGCGAAATTGCGGTCTCGTATTGCTTCATGTTGATTATATGTTCCGATTAATAGCCGGACCTGTGGAATGGGGTCAGGGAAAGGGCGAGCAAAGATATACTTGAGGTCTATAGATTGATTGCTTGATCGATGCAAGTTAAATCCATCCGTCTGTGCAAACGTGCCTGGACTGCACACTGCACAATGTACCCTGCACTGCACACCACTATTAGTTGATAGCGTGCGAAATCTTCTGGTCCGATAGATCACAACTAAACGATCAATGGTCTTTTTAGAGCAATAATGGGAGTAAGTCAGGCGAACTAATTGGCATTTGTTACGAAAGGCACAACGGTTTTTATGCTCTTTGTCCGTTAAGTTATGTATGCAGAATGCAGTCAACGATTGAATTCACTTCACTATGCAGAATGCAGAATGCAGAATGCAGAATGCAGTCAACGGTTGACTT
This sequence comes from Hypsibius dujardini, assembly GCA_001579985.1. Taxonomy (NCBI): domain Eukaryota; kingdom Metazoa; phylum Tardigrada; class Eutardigrada; order Parachela; family Hypsibiidae; genus Hypsibius; species Hypsibius dujardini. The sequence continues at coordinate 841 of LRSR01002158.1, read as the reverse complement.
TAGTTTGGGCGAACTTCTTCTCTACTGTTCCACTGCAACAGTTCTGATCTCCTGAATGGTAACTACTCTTTATGTGCTTTGCTTCATGCAAACGCTCTCGTGACGATGATGTTCTTAGTATACTACCTGTAGTACCTACAATTTATTTCGGTCTTGGCCCTTGGGATTATATCGTATCGAAGGTCCTTAGCTTGCAGCAGAGAGAGTGTTTCGGCACTGAAGTAATAGTATGCGCGACGCCCTGCAACTCCCGAGCAAGCTTTATCTTTACGAGCTCGAGTGTGCGGACAATGTGCGCAACATCAGTAATAAATTAAGGAGAGCAAATAAATTGCGGGTTTACATTGTTCCATTTCTATAGTCTGTTCCATGTCTACGGTCTCTGTTCCATTTCTTTAGTCTGTTCCATTTCTATGGTCTCTGTTCCATTTCTATGGTTTCTGTTCCATTTCTATAGTCTGTTCCATTTCTATGGTCTCTGTTCCATTTCTATGGTTTCTGTTCCATTTCTATAGTCTGTTCCATTTCTATGGTTTCTGTTCCATTTCCATGGTTTCTGTTCCATATCTATAGTCTCTGTTCCATGCCTATCCGAATACACCAAATACATACATATCTAAGTGCTAATCAGTGTCGCCACCTGCTGTGCAAATTAACCCTTCATAGTCTAGGCTTAGGTGTCGACAGTAATACTGCACAGCTCCTATGGAGTTGAAGCTACCCACAAGTTGATAGAATCTCATCTCCCCGTGGTCATTCACAAAAGCAGGAACTGCACTGTCTATGCTCCTGCCGCAACTCTTTGTGCGCAAACTTAACGATGAGAGCATGCATAGAACTA
>LRSR01002155.1:0-18182 GCA_001579985.1 Hypsibius dujardini | reverse complement strand
CAGACAGACAGACAGACAGACAGACAGGCAAACAGGCAGACAGGCAGACAGGCAAACAAACAGACAGACAGACAGACAGGCAGACAGACAGACAGACAGAAGTTATAGAGGCAGACAGACAGATAGATCAGTTTAGCAACTTTTTTTGTTCAGGACTAGGAAGCTGTTCGATGCTGGTCCGAATCAGGATGACGACGTGGACGAAGACATGGCTGTCAAAGCCACCGACGCGATCGTGACCTCGCAGTTCGTCAAGTGGTGTAGCAAATCGTTCACCCTGCCGATGATGAAACTGCGCGAGGAGCAGGATGTCTCCGCGAACGCACATTACCAGCGCGAGTGGAAGTTTATGCGGAACCACGTTGTGCGGAACAGCTCCCTCGTCGATACCGAAAACGCCGGTACAACAATAAATTGAACGACATGATTCTTCTGTTTTAAGTGGGAGTTACTGTATGGGTCCAGTTTTACATTGTGTTAATTTTTCAGGGCCACCACGATACGACACTCAAATCTTCATCAATCGCAATCTGGAAGTGCCCTCTCATGTCCTGTTCGATCCGCTAGAGCCGGTGATCTACGTCGCTGATCGGAACCAGATCAGGTGGGAAGTTCAATTACATTTACGCCCACTTTTTTGACCGCTTGAACGGGACTTGCGAACCGCAAGATTATATAGTCGTCTGCCCTTTGAATGTCGACTCGGTTCTCTTCAGCTTTCGCTGTCCTAGTTTCCAACGATTTTCTTATTATATCTCTTCTGTTTATTGACTCCTGTCTCTTTGCCCTCTGCCCGACTGACCTTTGGCAAGGAGTTCATTTGACTGGCTTTGAACCTTTGTTGAAAGTCTTTCTGGCTGCCTGTCTGCCTGTTTGTCTCTCTGACAGTTGTCTGAGTGTCTGTCTGTCTGTCTGCCTGTCTGCCTGCTTACCTGCCTGCCTGCCTACATGCCTGCCTGCCTACATGTCTGCCTATCTACCTATCTGCCTGCCTGTCTGCCTGCCTGCCTGCCTGTTTGCCTGTCTGCCTGTCTTTCTGCCTACCTGATCGGTTATCCATTGAACTTTTCCTGAATGCGTCTGTCGATCGGTCAATCGTCCCGTTGTCTGTCTAGATGTCCTGAGGGACATCTAGACAGGGTGTCAGGGTGTCTGTTGTCTGTTTGTCTTTCGCTTTGTCCGTCTCGCTATTTCGCTGTTCGTTTCCTTAATTTTTATCTGTAGTGAAACCATTCCTTTTTTGTGTTCCTGGACAATCTCTGACAATTTGCAGTATTTGTCTGTAATTCCCTCCGCCTCGCCTGCCTCCGTGGCTGTTTGTCGAGTCCGCCGTCAGTTCTTCTACCTGCGTGTTGATCTTTAATGATCAATTCACGTTTTCGCTTATCAAGACACCACCTCGTTCTTGCAGTGTCTGGAATTACGAGAAGAGCTTCCGCGTCGGCAGCTTCCCGAATTCCCATCCCCGGCCCTACCGTATCTCCGACATGACGCTGATCAACGCTCATGACTCCCCGTTCCTCCTCGTCGCCGCCGGTAATAATCCTTCTTGGTAGTTTCTAAGCGGACTCTTCTCGGTATGGTATTCCCGGTCGCTCGTGAAAGCGCGCGCGTGAGCTACATTGTCTGCCACGGGAACTCCTGTTACATGTGTTGTCTGTCTTTCCCTTTCTTATTCACTGGTATATTCCACCCTTGCAGACGACGGAAGCGTGCGAGCATGGAAAAACAGCTCCAGTACGGAGAAACGTTCGGAGGACCTGGTCACGGCTTGGCAGGCGCTGCCGGAAGTGCTGCCGACCACCCGCGGATCCGGGGTAGTCTTCAGCTGGGAACCGCCCACGCAGCACCTCATCGCGGCGGGAGACGCGAAGATCATCCGGGTGTGGAATATGACAGCGGAGCAAAAAGTGATCGATATACCGACAAGGTCTGCGTTTGTCTTAGAATTTGTCTGCCTGTCTGTTTTTCTGCCTGTTTGTCTGTATGTCTATCTGGCTGTCTGTCTGTTTGTCTGGCTGGCTGTTTGTCTGTCTGGCTGCCTGTCTGTTTGTCTTTCTATCTCTGTGTTTGTCTGGCTGGTTGTCTGTTTGTCTATCTGGCTATCTGTCAGTTTGTCTGTTTGTCTGGCTGCCTGTCTGTCTGGCTGCCTGTCTGTTTGTCTGTCTCTCTGTCTGTGTGTTTGTCTGGCTGGTTGTTTGTATGTCTGTCTGTCTGTGGACAGCCTAGCTGTCTATCGGCTGCCTGTCTGAAAATTTGGTACTGTTTGCTTATCTGCCTGTCTACATGTTGGTCTTCCTGTTTGTCTGTCTCTCTGTCTTTTTTTTACCTGCCTATGTGAAAGGTTTTGATGCTGTTCGTCTGCCTGCCTGTCTGTCTTTGTGCTTGTCTACCTCATCCATGCATGTCTATCCTTCAGCCATCTCTCCATCCGCCGATCTGTGTGCGGTTGCTTTGCTTGATCAAATGTTCCGATTTCTAGGCTTGACTGCAGCGTCACCACCTTGTCCAGTGAACCAACTGGGAGCAACGGTGTTTTTGCGGCTGGCTACCAGGACGGCTCCGTCCGACTGTATGACCGGCGGTGCTCCGCTGCGGATGCGCAAATCATGGTGTTTGACGGCCATGCCTCGGCGGTAGTGTCCACAAAAATGCCGGATCATGTGCTGCATCATAAGCTGTACTCCGGCAGTGTGGACGGGGACGTCAAGCTGTGGGACCTCCGGTTGCCGAATTCGGTGTCGGTGATTAAGACTGTGTCAGGGATGTCCACGATGGACGTCCACGCCCGGGCGGAAGTCATCTGTTGGTAGGTTTCGCAGACATTCGGACATGGATCAAATTTACACGTCGACAGACAGGCCAACTGATTTTCAAATTTGCAGGCAGGCAAACAGTCAGTCAGACAAACAGACAGACAGACAGACAGACAGACAGACAGACAGACAGACATATAGACAGTCAGACAAACAAACAAACAGATAGATAGACATGCATGCAGGCAGGCAGGCAGGCAAGCAGACAGGCAGGCAGGCAGGCAGACATCCAGACAGACAGCCAGACAGGCACTTGGTTTCTGCCTGACAAATCTTTATTTTTGCATTTAGCGGATCGGTAAACCAGACTGCCAATGTCTACAGCTTTCTTGGAGCTCAGGTGTCTTCCATCAGGCATTACGACGGTTTTATGGGGCAACGGATAGGATCCGTTAGTTCGGTTGCGTTTCACCCTTTTAAGGTGGCCAGTAGTTGATTTAGTATTTAATTGTTATCACTGGATGATTTCTGAAATTTCTTGCGTTTCGTTTCAGATGTTGCTGGCTGTTGCTTGTTCGGACACCTACGTGTCTGTCTACACCGGGCTGACTGACAAGAAATCAGCCAGACAGTAACCTCCCCATAGAGAGCCCTCAATCCCGCAGAAAAACAAGGCCTACGGGCTATTCTACGTATTATCTTTCCGTGCACTTTGCTCATTATTAATCCGATTTTTAGCACTCATATTTTTTTTCTACGAAATTCGTTGCATTTATTTATCCTGATTACTCCATACATCTCGCCGTGGTATCCCTTAGTGACGTGTACATAATTTTTAAATGTTTTTATCGTTATGGCGTTCCTCTGAAAGCCATTACCTTGCATCGGGTCTAAGCGTTAATCGGCTCGCAGTGACGTAGTGTGAATGGTTTGTGTGTCTGTGTCTTTTGTCCGTCTATGTGTTTCGTTGTCTGCCTTCCAATAATTATATAGAAAAGGCGGACAGACAGACAGACAGACAGACAGACAGACAGACAGACAGACCGGCAGACAGAGAGACAGACAGGCAGACAGAGAGACAGAGAGATAGTCAGTCCGTTCTTTTTGATTCTTGTGTTGGCTCTTTGAGCTGGAAAATTTATCAGGGAATCTGTGCATCCTCTTTAGAGACTGGTGATGGTGAAAGACACTTGACCCGAGGTCGATGTTGGCCCACAGCCGAACGTGATACCACGCAAAGGCTATAAACTGCCACAAATGTAGGCGACCAGTGACGCGCATTTCCAGCCCAGCGGGGAAAAAGAAAGATTCCAACGAAGTCATGGGTGCACCTCTCCCCTTCTATCCGCCCACATCTGCATGGTCAGTCGGTGGCGCCATTGCACTATGTAACATTTGCCTGTGAGGATAATTGAAATTAAGTTACCTCTAAGGCACAGGGAAGGTCATGTGAGCCTATTAATATTTTTGCAAAAAGTCCCGGTACCCGACTTTTTCTCATTGAGGGCAACTCTATTCTCAAATTCACCGGAATTATTGAGCATGCTCAGTAAAGGACCCCTGGAGGGCGGTAAGCTACTTTTAGTTGCTGCCTTTTCATTGCATGATAGGTGCCTTAATATGGCAAATGAGGTGGCTGTTTGTGTGAATCACACGGATGTAGTTCGAAAGGGAGGCGAATGAACTAGTTCATATGGCCAACCGCCTTCCGGCTGAGAATGACCGCTCCGACATTGCACAGAAAAACAAAAACGATGTTGGAGGCAATTTGGATAATCTCCGAAATTGTTATTCATAATTCAATCACGAACTCACACTGATAAACAGAGCCTCAACAGGGCAATAACTGAAGGGACGATTTGACATCCGCATGGAGATGCCGATTCTCTGAAGACGATTCAATTTGCACAAACACATAATAATAAACAGCCTAAAACTGCTTCTAAATTTATGGGGTGTCTATTTGCCTACGAAATGTCTTAGCTTCATCGCCCGTTTGCCTATCTGTCGGTCTTCCAGACCGTCTGCCTGCCCACCTGCCCACCTGTCTGTCTGCCTACTTGTCTGCCTGTCTGTCTGTCTGTTTGCCCACCTATCTGCCTGCCCACCTGTCTGTCTGCCTACCTCTCTGTCTGTCTGTCTGTCTGTCTGTCTGTCTGTCTGTCTGTCTGCCAACATGTCTGCCTGCCCACCTGTCTGTCTGCTTGTTTGTTTGTTTGTCTGTTTGTCTGTCTGTTTGTCTGCTTGTCTGCTTGTCTGTCTTTAAGTTAGCGGCCATGTTCGCTTGTCTGTTTGTCGACTTGCCTGTCTGTTTGCTTCTCAGACTGACCGGCTGCTTCTCTGTCGGTGTAGCTGTTTGTGTGCGTTGTATCAGTGTCTGTCTGCTAGACAGCTTTTCTTCATTTCGCTTGACGGCCATCCGTCCATATGCGTCTGTTACACTTTCTTTGAGCCTAGAATTGGTAGAATTAATGCGAAAATTAAGTGCATAGTGCCACACGCCCTTAACAACTACTGTATTTCCATCTCATCGCGGTGCAGATCTAGATGTGAGGTGATAAAATGGGATCGACATACAGGTAAACGAGCAGGAGTTAGCCTAGAGCCAGCTGAGCAGACGTAAACTGGCACGCCGTCAATACGGACCTGGTGAACTTTTTAGGCTGATTCAGGGTGCAACGGCACGCACAGGCCGAATGCCAGGACTGAAAGTCAAGACAGCAGGAACTGTGGAGGCGGACAATGAGACGCGAACGTCAACCCTGCCCCACTCCAGGTACCTGCTACGCCCACGCGTACCCGGTGCTGTTGTTGCTTAGACTACAGACGGCAACATCCAATTATGGAAAATACATCCTTACTGAGAAGGAAAAAAAAGAAGTAAAATAAGTACATCACCAGTAATTAACTGTTTGACTGATTTTGATTTTTGCCATGCCATGCAATGACGAAGCCTTGTGTTACAGATGTCCCTTCAATCCTCCAAGGTTCGGAGGAGGTTGACTTACTGTAATTAGATGGAAGTATATTTCTGAAATGGCGTGCGAAACTGCCTAAAATTTCCAGCAATTTAATTTCCGGCGCAGAAGCCTTAAAAATGGAACATCAGTTGAGCAGGCCAGCCAGGGCCTCGATTTAAAGTCACACTTGCGCATCATTTTTGGTACTCAATGCACATTTTCACGCAAGAGATCCGCAAAAACGCTTTAACGATTTTCTTTGTTAATTGAAATTTTGAAATGTCTTCGTCCTCGAGCCACGACGAATCTGAAATGTCTGTTATGAAAGTAAAGGAGATGTGAAAATCCTTACACTAGAGGAGGTCGAAACACTGCCTTAAAGTTTAGGGATACCAAATTCGGCGGTCCGGTTTGCGGTTTGCGGTTTGAGAATACCATTTCGCGGGCCGCGGCGGTGCGGGCGGTGCGGGGCGGCGGATCGATTTTTTTATACGCGCAGATCCCTACACACAAACTATTGTATTCACGGTTTTTTTAATTGCTTTTAATAACTACCCCGTAATAAGTTCAGTTTCAGTTGACAAGTTACTTTCTTAATATTTGTCATCTGAAAATTTTAGTTTTCCTCAGAAACTAAAAGAAAAGTAAAAAAAAATTCTTGCGTGTTTTTATCTCGGTACACGACAGAATGTTTGAACTTGACATTCTGGTCAGTTTAACAGTTAATTAATGATATTAAATATACTGCCGAAATTATTAAACGGGATGAACGAAAAACAAGGCGCATTTATAGAAGAGTGAAATTTTCAAAATAATCGTAAGCCCCATTTAATATTTAATACGTTCAAAATCTCTATAACTAAAATGATAATAAATAGCAGCTAATTTTTGATTGGCTAAGAAACTAACATTTGACTATATTTCCAGCTCTAATTAACATTTAACTTATTGATTTAAATCAAACAAACCCACACCGGGGAGGGGGTGTTTAATCAAGAAATATATGAATAAAATCATAGATTACAGGAGGAGGAGCGGTCTAATGGGAACTATCCAGCAGCTGTGGGCGTGGCCAATGATCCGCGCCGGAATGCCCAAAATCAATTTTGCCGATGAAGATTGCGGAGGTTCTTCCGTATTAATCAGACGCCCCAACCACCTTGTGAAGTCTTAATCAAGCCTTCGTTACGTAGCAATTTTGCCTGTCCACCGCGTTAACAATGTGGGCTGTCAACAGCGAAACGGGGAAACGGGGAAACGGGGAAACGGGGAGAACTAGACCGGTCTGACTCAACCTTTAGGTCGTCTTGTTAACATGCAAAACCTCGCAACACACAGATACACAGACACACAGACACACAGACACACAGTCCAGGCAGGGATGTTGATTGGGAGCCGGCGAACTTCCGCCTCCTTAAGAAAGGGATATATTAAGTAGAGGCGTTTCTCCAATCTCCATCGCAACCCAAAGGCCAGAGTGGGTGTGTATATAAATAACGATACGCACGTAGGCCAGACATTTCCCTCACTTTTCATTATTACTGATACTCTTACTCCACATTGTCTCCGTTCTCCTTTACCTGCCGCACAAACCTTTTCCCATTTAGAGAATAGAAAATATACTGTGTAATAACCGGCAGCGGACTCTCTCCCTTCTTCTTTTTAGTTTCGTTTGCATCTCTCCGCGGCGTATATCACGATGGACAGACAGAACGGCCGCCGTCGTTTCTCCCGGAGCCATTTCAGACACGGTAACTATTGCTGCTGACCTAGTTCCATCAATCTAAAATCTGTATTTTCACAATAATAATGTAATATATTTGTAATTATATAAATGTGTAATATATTTGTAATATACATTTGTAATTATATAAATGTGTAATATATTTGCAATATATATTTGTAATGAAATATATGTGTAATATATTTGTAATATATATTTGTAATTATATAAATGTGTAATATATTTGTAATATACATTTGCGATTTTTAATATATTTGCAATATGTATTTGTGATTTGTAATATATTTGTAATATTTGTAACATATGTAATGTATTTGTAATATATTTCTAAACACCTGTCCACACATCAATTATTTTGATAATCTATTAAATAACTGATAACAATTTATTTTAAATTATTAATTTAAATAACATGTTCATGCTATTTTTAGTGGAACTGACGTGTCTCGTGATCGTCCTCATCCTCCTGTCCGGCAGCATGGCCAGCTGCGCTCATCATGCGCGCCCGAAAACCGGCGGACCGACACCCTGCAACAACCTCTGCTCCGAAGGCTGCGACCGGCTCTGCGGAACTCCGCAATTTTCCCGCTGCTGCATCGGTCTTTACACCAGTGAGGTTTCTTATCGTTAAACATTTTTTTCAACCTAACCACGATCTAAAATGAATACTTTTCTGCATTTCAGAACGAAGTATTCCGGAAGCACAAAGTGAGCGAAAATTGGGCTATCCATTTCGACTAGGGACACGGCTACCGCCCGGCTTAACCGCCTGAAAAATAAACGTTAATTGATCAAAATATTACCGCTGGGTTGCTGTACTTCTGGCTTTTGCACGCACACCCGAAAAAAGCTTTCGCGGAGTGTTGCCGCTCCCTTGCCGCGGCACACACTCACTACTACTATAAGTCAAGGCTGACTTTCGTATGCCTCGTCTGGCTCATCACGCGTTGTTGCTTTTTTGATTAACGTTATTACGTAATACCAGTATTCCGTTCAGTAATAATCTAACTGTTCAAGAGTGTTCTTTCTTTGTCTTTTTTTATATTGCGTTTGAAAATTGCCAGAATAGCACTGTCTGTTTCTCTGTCTGTCTGTCTGTCTGTCTGTTGTCTGTCTGTCTGTCTGTCTGTCTGTCTGTTTGCTTGCCTGTCTGCTTGTCCACCTGTTTGCCCATTTGTCTCTTTGTCTGTATATGTGCCTATACTCTTTCCCGTGGTTGACATACTGACCGAATAGGGGCCATCAACATACAGGGTATGCAAATGACCGAAAAAACATGAGAACGTGAAGGTGTGTGTGGAGTGGTGACGCATACTTGAGGGGATTGGGTTGGAAAAGCGAATGGACGAAAGGTAAAACGTTCGTCAGCATGTGTACGCGAATAATGTGATGATGTAGGCCAATAATTGACCGCCTGTCTATTAATACACGTACTTGTGAAACACGATCCGGTAAACAATGTCATCTGCCTGCGTCTCCATCGTGTGGGAACAAAAGAGGAGGAAGCCGCAGGTTTTCCCAAAATCTTTATTCGTAAGAAGGTCAGAAAAGACTCCGATTGAAATAATAATATGCACAAGAGACACCAAACAAGCGGACTCCCATTCAGACAGCCAACCAAACAGACAGGCAGGCAGACAAGCAGGCAGGCAGGCAGGCAGGCAGGCAGGCAGACAGACAGACAAACAAACAGACAGACAGACAGCGAACCAGAAAGACAAGCAAACAGACAAACAAACGGACAGACAGACAGACAGACAAACAGACAGACAAACAGACAGACAGACAGACACTCATGACAAACGGTCTCTATTTACACCCACGTGCCGCCTAATGGCACCATAATCACACACCAACAGACAGACAAACAGACGTATTACCGGCCAAACAATCTTTCTGATAGTCTGTTTTTTTCGCGGAATGCGGTCAAAACGTGACCGCAGATTCCCGTGGGAGGTAGGCGTACACACGTTGTGGTTACTCATCAACCTAGGCACGTTACGATACATGTTTTATACCAGACAGACAAGCAGACAGACAAACAAACAGGCAGGCAAACAGATAGACAGACAGACAGACAGAAAGACAGACAGACAAACAGACAGGCAGGCAGACAGACAGACAGATAGATAGACAGGTAGACAGACAGACACGCAGGCAAACAGACAGACAGACAGAGACACGCAGACAGACAGACAGGCAGGCAGGCAGACAGGCAGACAGAGGGACAGACAGACAGGCAGCGAGACAGATAGACAAACAAACAGACAGACAGCGAACCAGACAGACAGAGAGCCAACCAGACAGACTGGTAAGCAGGCAGGCAGGCAGGCAGGCAGACAAACAGACGGAGAGACAAACAGGCAGGTAGACAGACAGACAGCGAACCAGACAGACAAGCAGACAGACAGACAGACAGCGAACCAGACAGACAGACAGCGAACCAGACAGACAAGCAGGCAGACAGACAGACAGGCAAACAGACAGACAGACAGACAAACAGACAGACAGACAGACAGACAGACAAACAGACTGGCAGGCAGGCAGACACTCATGACAAACGGTCCCTACTTACACCCACGTGCCGTCTAATGGCACTATAATCACACACCAACAGACAGATAGACAGACGTATTTCCGGCCAAACAATCTTTCTGATAGTCTGTTTTTTCGCGGAATGCGGTCAAAACGTGACCGCAGATTCCCGTGGGAGGTAGGCGTACACACGTTGTGGTTACTCATCAACCTAGGCACGCTACGATACACGTTTTATAGGGCAAAAACATGACTCGAAAAACGAATTGAGGTGTATCTTCCTCATTTGCGTCACGTGAGAAAGCGATTCTCTAGAATAGTGAAAAAATTAGCGGTTAATACTAAGTTCGGGCCAAGCGATTAAGAACACAAAGAAACCACTATTTCTGCGTGCGATTAAAAAACGTAAAAAATAAAAAATACTAATTGGGGAAAAGTGTGGATGGATGATGCTCCGCTTCGACGGATTCAGCGGCGTCATCATCTTCACCCTGGGCAGCAGCGTCCTCCTCCGCGTCGTCCGCGCTACCGTGGTACTTGCGAAGGTAGGCCATTTTGCGGCTGAAGCCCTTGACCAGCTCGTCCGAAGTCACGGGGAGTTGACGTTTCTTCACCACTTCCGGGTGGTTGTGGTTGATGTAGTCTGCAACAGGCAAATCCATTCAAGATCTTGTGTCAAAAGGGACGTAGCCCAACGCATTAACAAACGAAGAGGTGGACTGGCAGATAAAAGAGAAGGTTAAACAAACATATCAACACGTAAATTGACAGACAGACAAACAGACAAGTAAACTGGCAGGCAGACAAGCAGGCAAGCAGGCAAGCAGGCAGGCAGGCAGGCAGGCAGAAAGACAAACAGACAGACAGACAGATAAACAGACAGACAGACAGACAAGGAGGCAGGTATTTTAGCAGGCACAGTCAAGCAGTCAGGCAGACACGAGGGAATGGCAACAGACAGCCAACAATGGAAGCACTGAAACCGTACTTACAAACGATGGCCATGATGGCGTCGCGATCGATCGCCGCGTTCAAACCGAACCCATCACCGGTGAACAACTTCAGGCTGTTTTCTTTCCCACCGGCGACTAGGACCGCCAAGTCCACTGCGTCATATTTGGGACTCTTATGCAGACGCTCCTTCAACGCGTCGAAACGATAGCGGTCCACGAAGCGATTCGAGTTAGGGAAGATCTCAGTCTTGTCCGGTCCCGCAGTTTGATAGGCTTTTCGGATTTCGTCCAGCATGAGCTTCTGCTCTGTGGATCGCTCTAAAATTTACCCAAAAAAACAAGCTTCACCACTCGCGAACAAAGTCAGACGGCCAAACGAAAAACCGTACCTGGACGCGGCCCAAGATGGGCACTGAGACGCTTCAATCGTCTGGACTGGAGATGTTCGTCGCTTCCTTCTTCCTCTTTACAAATGGCGTTTGAAGTCCCTGCAAATAGACACATGAATGACTGATGGGCTATTCTGCAAATCCAACAGCAGAGACAGAAACATACCGGCAGACAAGCATGAAAAGACAGGGCGTACTGACAGACAGACAGACAGAGAGAGAGACAGACCAATGGACAAACAGACAGGCGGACAGATAGACAAACATACAGACAGTCAACAGATAAACAGTCAACAAACACACAGACAGACAAACAGGCAGGCAGATAGACAGACAGACAGGCACGGAGACAGACAGACAGGCAGGCAGACAGACAGACAGGCTGACAGACAGACAGACACCGAGGCGGGCAGGCAGACAGACAGACAGGCAGGCAGGCGGACAGACAGGCAGACAGACAGGCACGCTACTCTACTAACTTTACCAGGTTTAAAACGGCGTCGTGGCAACGAACTTTTCCCACGGTTAATTCTCCGTCCTCTGTAAACATTTGGTTTGTATTCTGAACCGGTTGAGGACTTTTCTTCACTCTCCTCATCATCTGAGGCGGGGTGCACTGGGGAAGGACTCTGTGGAGGCTCCCATGAACGCTTATCTTGCTTGCGCCACGGTATTTCCGGCCCAAAGTCCGTGTTTATTTCGTTCGGCGGAATGGCGAGACCATTTGCGCTCGGGGGAGAATCCGGCTTCTCTTCCGAGTCCATCTCAAAGAGATCGACCACACCAGCCGTCGTACCGGATTCCTGAAACAATTTTTTGTATTTCCTTATTAATTAAACTAAATTTTCGAACATATAAAAAACTTCTAAACTAATTGTAAACTACCAATTTTTCGCTTACATTAAACTAAAAATATTTTAAATTAACAATATAAACATAGTTCCAGAAGAAAATGTGAAATTACAGCCATAAAATGAATTAAATTTATGTTTGTGAATCAGCCTTAGTCGTCAGATCACGGCTTTAGTTGATCTATTGATTGATTCGATTAGTTGATTGATTCGATTGGTTGATTGATAAGTTGATTGATAGGTTGATTGGTTGATTTGATTACTTCATTGATTGATCGATTGGTTGATTGATAGGTTGATTGGTTGATTTGATTACTTCATTGATTGATCGATTGGTTGAATTATTTTGCAAGTTTGCGTCGTTTAAAACGTGCCCGGAATACTAGAATTCGAGCGACAAAATCAAATCCGTTACAAATGCAATTACTAAATAATCGAAAGAGTTAGAAAAGACTAACAAACAAGAATGATAAACTAAGAGCGAGTGAAAAAACAGACCTGAAAACGGACGTCTTCCTCCGCGGTGTCTTCGACAAAATCGCCCGCGCCCACCGTCATATGTTCCATCAAACGCGTCAAATCTGCCACCCCCATTACGGAATTTCTCCCGAGGACCGTCTGCACGTAGGACGCGTCGAGTTTCCGTTGCTGCACGAACACCGAGGGGACTAAACTCCATTTTTGTCCCGTCTGTTCTTCCCGCACCCGGATTGCCCGACGGATCGTCGGCATTTCCGCTCGCACGTCGAGCTGGTAGCAGTAGACGACCTCGGCGGCACGATCCACTGCCATGCGCCACGGCTGCGGCGTCAGGTCGAGGGGACGAGGCTCAAGTTTATCCATGAGGTCCTCCATTGTTGTGTTTTGTCTTCCCTCCCGCGTGAAGGCCCGAAACTTCCCGGCGGATGGGGCAGTCTGATGGCGGCTACGGTCGTGAATTTTTTGACGCTTCATCTTTAGGGAATCATGAAAGACGGGTGAATTACATTAACGGATGGTGAAGAAAAGAAATTTGAGGGACATCTGAGAATTCCAGTATCTAAATAATTCAATCAATCGATCGATCGACCGATCACGCACAATTCGCAGCGTAATATCCCTTTTGTTCTACAATAAAGTACGTACTAGCTCATTTGTTCCTAGCTTTTTTCCCGATTTGTTCCAAAAGAATTCTCATTTATTCTGTGAAATATTCGTCAAATGTTCTTAGAACGGGAACAAGCGCTCGGCAGTTAATTTGTCCGTTCGATGCGCTTTCTTATTTGTTCTGACACATACTCAGTCGTCAGTGTATTTCATGCGTGTACTCACTCCTTAGCAGTTATCAATGTTTGTTTTGTAGAATTTCGCACTCGTTCTGTCACATACTCGATTAATGTTCTTGCACTTAGACTGTCCATTCGACAGTTATGTTTGCTCTTCTTTAGCTCTCTCACTCGTTCTGTGACATACTCGATCAATGTTCTTGAGCTTAGACTGTCTATCCGACAGTTATGTTTGTTGTTCTTTAGCTTTCTCACTTGTCCTGTCAGATACTCGAATACTGTTCTTTGAACTTGCATCTTTCATTTCCCATCTTTTTTATTTTCATTGCATCCGTTCTTCAGGATGGCTAAACGCAGCAGGAAGAAGACGAATGAGCGGAAAGACTTCCAGAAAGTCAAGTTCAAGGTGGGCAAGAAGAAGCCTTTGGGGTTGAATGCGACGGACACGGCTTTCAAGAGCAAAGGAGTCACAATTCTTGCGCAATTTCAAACGTCTTCCGCCACGGTCACGTCCAGCCGCGGACTCGGCATTAAAGTGAGTTTCTAAATTCTTCTATTCTAGGCAAGTTTAAAATGGCCAGAAAAAAGCTGCTTCCCATCTGGGAACTTGCAAGGGTTTCGATTTCTAGAAATCGTGTAAACATCCGTCAATCAATCAATCCACAGATCTAATCAAGCACGAAGATGACGTTTGCATTCAATTCATCAATCAAGCGCTGTAATGGTACGCTGAACTTGAAAACGAATGTTTCGTCGTCAGAAAAAGATATTCGAGTTTCCAAATCAGCATTCTTGAATTGGTAATATTTTACCTTGCCAATTTGAAGGAGTGTTGGAAAGACATGCTATCGTTTTCACCTTCAAGTCTGCGCTGGAAGAAAACGTACTGAAGTGATTCAGCCAATCAATCAATTAAAGTATCGCGCAGTATGCAATCAATCAATCAATCAAGTAATGTATCGCACAGTATGCAATCAATCAATCAATCAAATTATAGCACAGTATGCAATCAATCAATCGATCAAATTATAGCACAGTATGCAACCAATCAATCAATCAAATTATAGCACAGTATGCAACCAATCAATCAAGTGAGCAATGTATCGCACAGTATGCGATCAGTAAAATCAGTCAATCAACTGAAGGTTTTGCTGATGAACCTGTTCGTTTTCCTTTCTTTTCAGGAAATCTGTTCGCTTTTGTCCCACCGACAATACTCCAAACGAGCCTACGCCTTCGCAGAGCTCTCGAACTTCCTCGAGCAGCATCAAGCCCAGGCAGTGGAGCACTTGGGCGAACTGCTGAATGCGGTGCTGCCACGGCTTTTGGATGAGGATAAAAAGCTCCGCAGCCGCAGCTACGCCGCACTCCATTCCATCTTCGTGGGGGAGAATACGAAAGGCGTCCTGGAACCGTTCGCGTCCCTCATCATCAACTACATCATCTGCGGGCTGACGCACATCAACGCCGCCATTGCCGAACAATCCTTGGAAGCGGTCGATCTCGTCACGAGGTTCCTTCCCCTCACCAATTCACTGGACGAAGCCGCCAAACTAATCACGGTAAATTACTTTTGAGGATGCTCCTACATAATTAATTAGTTGATAATTCGCCATATTAGAGATGATAATAAATATCTGTGAGATTTTTTAAGTATTTTATTATTTACAAATTTATTAATAGCTTATTCTTCTCCCAAATTGTACTTCTCCATTCCGCAGGCCCTTATGTCGATGATCAGTTCACCAGGGGAGCATCAGAAGAAGAAAAAGTCAACGATCCGGTTGCTCTCCATCGGCGACTTTTCCGCCAAGCCGGCGCGAATCCTGGTACTAGTACGCCTCAGAGCGGTGGTTGAGATTGCCTGCACCGTGGAAGCAAGAAGATCACTGGGCGAGGAGATCGTTATGTGGGACATTACCGAACCGACTAGTTTCGTACTCAGGAGTAACCTTGCTATTGATATGGAACCACGTCCAGTTATATGGTCATCTCCAACTCTAAGGAGGTAGACAGACATTTTTATTCTGCCATTCCATCTGTCTGTTTGTCTGTTTGTCGGCCTGTCTGACTGTCTGTCTGACTGTCTAACTGTCTGTCTGTCGGCCTGTTTGTCTGACTGTCTGTCTGTCGGCCTGTTTGTCTGACTGTCTGTCTGACTGTCTGACTATTTGTTTGTCTGACTGTCTGCCTGGCTGACCGTTTGTCTGTCGTTATCTCACTTTTTCTAGTTATCTTCTTGCTTGTTTGTTTTGTAGTTTTAGTTTGGTCTTTGCCTACTTGTCTACATTGTTTCCCTTTGATTTGTCTGCTTTTAATGTCCTATGCCTGTCTGGCTTGTCTTCTAGTTCATTTTTTTTCTTGATAGCACTGCTGCCCCTGGTTCGGCTGCCGCAACGAAAAATCAGAGTCCCCTGGAAAGTCTTACTGCCTCCCTCCTAAATGTCACGAAGTTCATCAACGTCTTTTGGCCCACCGTTGCGGATCAGTACGGCGAAAGTACGTGCACTGTGTGCTTCATTCAAGCATCTTCATTTTATCACCAGGTCATTCAGTTTCTACTCTGAAATGCACTTTTCGTTTAACACAGGCACGATAATGTTTGAGGATTTGGCTGGACGCCGGTGCTGCCAGGACTTGCTGAAGAGCATGCTGGCTTTCTACACACACTTATTTGTGGACGAAGAAAAGTTTGACGTACGTGTCTGTCTATTTGTCTGTCTATCTGTCTGTCTATCTGTCTGTCTGGTTGTCTACCGTCATTCATCCCTGGATCTCTGTCTGTATGTCTGTCTGTCTGTTTGCCTGTCTGTCTGTAGATGTATCTGCCTATCTGTCTGACCGTTTTTTTTATCTATATGTCAACATGCTTACCTTCTTGGCTATCTTTGTGTCTGTCTGTCTACCTGACTGCCAGCTTGCCTACTTGTTCGGATATCTGCTTGTTGTCTGTCTGTCAGCTTGTCTGCCTTCCACTGCCTGTCTCTCGCTCAGTTACTTGTTGTATGTATGTCTCTCTTGTTTTTGCACTTATTTACTTTCCCTCGTTCCTTAAATTTCCTTTCCACAGATTAATTCCCTATCAGAAGCTTTCCTCGAAGCCATCAAAACCGTCACCGGACAAAACCCCCTCTCGCAGAAAGTGATCACTAAGTCGCGCGGCACCCCGAAAGGCTACTACAGTCACATTGCCGCGTTCGCCGAGCTGGTCGTCTCCCGCGACGACGAAGGCAACCGCCAGCGCGGCTACATGGGAGTGGACCTCCTCAACGCCAACGCCCTGGCCCTCCTGAAGGTCTACCAACAGTTTGTCGTGGACACTCGAGGCTCCCCCGAACTCCTCAGCAAACTGAAACATGAAGTGACCAAGCTGGAGAAGTATATGCGCTCCTTACCAGCGGAAAAAGCGCCCCGACCGTCCAAGCGGAAGCTCTCCGAGTCGGAGGGCGCGGAGAATATTCCCGTCTTTGATTATTCGATCAATTCGGTGTCTGCCGATTGGGATGCGGTGTTGCTAGACCATTGTTACGGGGAACGGGCGCAACAGATGGTGGTGGAGGAGTGCGTAGGTATGGAAGTGGGGGATATGCCGGTGCCGCTGGTAGGCGATGCGGATGTTTTATAGTTTGGCGTGCTTGTGCTTTTTTCTTGTAGATTATTGCTGCTTGATTGCTTGATTACTATGAATTTCACTGAATCCAGTTATTTTTTCGTTCTTTCTAACTTCAGAACTAATTAAAAGTTGTGGATTGCTGTCGCTCGACTCTGAATTTCATAGAAGAGGCAAAGCCCGCCTTCATTTGTTTTCTATCTGTCGGCATCTGACTGTCTCTCTGCCTTGATGTTTGTCTGCCTATCCGCCTATTTATCTGTCTGTCTGTCTGTCTGTCTGTCTGTTTGTCTGTCTGACTGACTGTCTGTCTCTCTGTCTCTCTGTTTCTCTGTCTGTCTGTCTGTTTGACTGTCTGTCTGTCTGTCTGTCTGACTGTCTGTTTGTCTGTCTACCCGCCTGCCTGTCTGCTTGTCTGTCTGTCTGATTAAAATGCCGTATACTGTAATTTTGTTTACAGCTTAACAGGAACTGCTACTACATTCCAAGCAGTTCGCATTGAGTGCTCATATGATAGCCTGATGTAGTAGAAAGCAAAAACACGTCAGCTATTCCACTTGATCCGCTGAAGGCGGAAGTAGAAGACCAATCGATAGTTTACTCAACAGTAAGTCCTGAACCCGCGAAGGTAAAAGCGGCATAAAGAAGCCCCGCAGCTTGACTGCAAACGTTCCCGGCACGTAGCGCAGCCGAGGTGAGGTGGAGGTTACTGCTTCGACTATCGCGTCCACCGGCTCCGAAATGTTGGGATTGGTGTCGTCCGCCAAGATTCCCAGATGAGATATGAAATTTTCGTAGTATTCCGGCGTATATGAGGTCTTGGTTTCTTCCGACAATAACTCCCAGTGCCGCTGAACTTCCTTCATAATTAGAGTTGAGTCTGCCAGTTGGGTCTTATATGATCCAGGCTCGACCAGGCAAACTGCAAAACAAAAGGGTCAGACGTAAACAAACAACCAAAGCAGTCAGGCAGAAGATGGACAGCGAGACAGACAAACGTACAGACAGACAGACAGGCAGGCAGACATGCAGACAAAACAGATAGACAAACAAACAGACAACATACAGAAAGACAGACAGACAGACAGACAGAAAGAAAGACAGACAGACAGACAGACA
>LRSR01002154.1:0-12668 GCA_001579985.1 Hypsibius dujardini | reverse complement strand
CTGTCTGCCTGCCTGTCTGCCTGCCTGTATTTCTGTCTGTCTGTCTGTATGCAAGTCTGTTTGTTTTTTTGTCTGACAGCTTCCTTTCTGTTTGTACGTATGTGTTCCGATCAGTCTACGTGCTGGTTTTTGCAATTGCGTAACGTCAAAATCAGGCTTGGGTTTCGTTCAAAACGTAACGACTTACACGGATGTGAAATCAGTATGATTTCCGACTACGATAACGAGCTCGAAATCGATCTAATTTATCCCAAATGGAATCTGGCAACAATTGCGACATGCAACCTGATAAGGAATGATAAGAATCCTTTTGTCTCGCAGAATCTCCCTTTCTTTTCATTCGCGAGTGCAGGCAGACAAGAAGGTAGACAGTCAGACCGTGCTGTAAATCAGACATGCTCAGATGGCTCCCGCTGTGATCGCTCTCGTTTTACCTGACTATCTTTCTCGGAAAGATTCAAGCAGCCCTGCACAATCTAAATATATTTTGCTCAGTCTCAAAATAACAACCGCCCAAATATGTTTCAGTCTTCACAATTTTATTTATCGGAATAAATTAGAGTTTAAAAATGCATCACTGCAAAAATTTCAAGGCAAAGAAGGGAGCGCGAGAACAAACAATCCAAGTCCGCGTGCGACTAGGGAAAATAATTGTCCTCGCACCTTTTTGTGTGGACGGGCTGTATATTTGCGCGCGCGTGTGTGTGTGTATGTGTGTGTATATAGCGACAGAATTTACGACTTGTTTTGCCACGGCCTGGTTGAAGACACACACGGCACAGAGGTGAGTCAGCCTGCCGGTAACGTCCAGCAAATTACGCCGCGCATTGTTTCCCGGACTCCACGCGCAGTGTTTATGGAGTGCAATATGGCTTGTTTTTCAGGCCGGGTTCAATTGTCTCCAGGCGGCACTTCACCACCCCCGCAATTAAGCGGTTGACGCACGGGCGCCGACGCCAAGGGAAGATTCCATGCGACCGCAGCGCAGTTTTGGACATTATTGCTGACACATTACTTTAACACATACAGTCCATTGGCACGGCAGATGATCTTTTTTTGGAACGTAATTTTTACATTAATATTTTAAAAAAAAGGATTTAAATTTTAATATATTTAGAGTATATGTATATTTTATTTTAATAGAGATTATATATTGAACATTGTCGTGTACTTATACAAATCTGCAAACTTTAAGAGCAACATTAAATTCCGTTATTATGTTAATACAAGGGTCAAAGTGTTTTGATGATAATATTTGGTATCCACATATGACGCGGAACATTTTTCTATCAAAGTAGAAGGTAATTAAAACTAGCCTTTGGGGGGCTAATTGATATTGAGTGGAAAGAGCGGTATAAATATATAAAGGAGATGCATAAATATATAAAGGAGATAGATAAATATATAAAGGAGATATATAAATATATAAAGGAGATGCATATACTGTAAAGTGTACATGATACGCATGAACGACAACCTTCCTCCGAACACATCTGCGTTTATAAGTGTGCACGTGCCTGTTTTGTGTGTATACGTTTTAACCGCACGAAACAAGCAAGGATATTTAAATTATTGAGTATTATAAGCGAAAAGAATATCGCTGCGCATGACAAAAGTAATAAAGGGAAACAAGATGATCTTTTCAGTCTCCTCTATTCATGGCCATCAAACGGTCCGCCGAATCACCTAATTGGGCGTCAAGGTCGTAATGACGTTCTATATATATGGCCTTGTTGTTTGTGTGCTTTGCCTGGGAATGGCGATGGCGCGAACAAAGGCTACCGATAAGGCTTCAATCTTGCTTATCGCGCCCAAGAATCCTCTCCCTCCTCTTGCGACTAATTAACCTGTTGAGGTGGTGGGAGGGGGAGGGGCGAGGCGACTTCTCATATCGAAAGATAGACGCCAAGCATCCTTCATCGACAAAATTGACCAATCATGTCTGAGATGGATCAACAGATAACCGGCTGGTTGGAGTGCCGGGAGCACTGGCTACTGGTCAGTCTTGTTAATCATGCCAAAAGAAGCTTTTTTAGTTGGTAGTCCAGCTCGGCTCTTTCCCTCTTTTCCTTGCTTGAATTTCGTTTCGTCAAATTAACGCGATTGAATAATAATTTACCGATCTGATTTGCATTCCCGTTTTATATTTCTGTAGAAAAGTTCCTTCAGGATGACAAACTACCCGCTGAATTATTCCGCTGTTTCGTCATCCTCCTCCTCCACCTCGAATAACAGCATGACGTCTTACATCCCGAATTGTGAGAATATTCGGGTGGATTTGCAGGATATGGAGATGTGGCGGACCTTCACCACGGGCGTGATGAACGAAATGGTATGTTTGTAATGCCAATAAATCGGCAAAAACATGGGCAAATAGACGTCCAGAAACTTAGACTGAAAGGACAGGATCCAAATAAGTAGGCAGGCAGATAAATAGGCAAACAAACAGACAGACATACAGACAAACAGACAGACAGAGAGACAGGTAGGCAGGCAGACACACAAATAGACACACAGACACACAGACACACAGACAGATAGGCAGCCATACATACACGTCATATAGACAAGCAATCAGGAAGACAAACTTCCGGCATTAGACTTTCAAGCATACAGACAAGAGCATAATTAACTGTCTTGCTTGCCGGACTGTTTTGACAGATAATCACAAAAACTGGGCGGAAACTGTTTCCCGTAATGCGAGTCCGTATCCGTGGTCTGGATCCCACCCGGATGTACAGTGTGGCCATGGAGTTCGGACAGGTCGGAACGAACCGTTATAAATACAACGAGGGCGGATGGCAGTCCGCCGGGAAGGCGGAAGTGCAACCACTCACCTCCACCTACGTCCATCACAAGTCTCCGAACTACGGCAAATTCTGGACGAACGGCTACGTTGACTTCAGCAAAATCAAAGTCTCCAACAAGCAGAGCGAAGATATGGTAAGCCATAGCGTGTTGTTTGAGGTGTCCTTTTTTTATTTCGCGTCTTTTTATTTATTTTTTTGTGTACTTAAATATTACTAGATTATCCTTTTTTAGACATAAATGTACATAATCTGATGACATAAGTACGTGTAATAAAACGTACTATTGGTGCGACATGATGTGGCGAAATTGAATGTCTATTTTATGATTTATTTAAATTTTGTGCCCAAATAATCTTTGATAATTCTGTTCGTGTCTTTTAGATCTGGATGAATTCCATGCATATGTACGAGCCACGAATAATCATATCGCGGATCGATCCCCTGGCAGCCGACGGAGAGGTTATCGTTTTTCAGAAACGATTTGAGGTAAGTTTGTTTTCTACCTACAAAAGAGTTTAGTTTGATGGCAGTTCAACTATCTTCGTGGAATATTTCGGTCAATTTAAGGCCTTCTGTTTAGATTGGTCGATTCATGGCGGTGACAAGCTACCAGAACGATGACGTCACGAAGCTCAAAGTCAAATATAACCCCTTCGCCAAAGGGTTCGTGGAGACGAGAGCCGCTAAACAGTAAGCACAAAAATCTTCCTCTCTTAGTTATTTCCTACATTTTTATGGTTGTCTGTTTGCCTTTCTATCTCTGCTTATTCGTCTGTCCATCTGTTTGACTGGATGTTTGCCTGTCTGTTTGTTGATCTCTCTCTTGACCTGACCGTATGCTTGTTTGTTTATCTGTTTGTCTGTCTGCCAGTTTGTCTTATTGCCTATCTGCCTGTGTGTGTGCCTGTCTATCTATCTGCCGACTTGCCTGCATGTTTGTTTGTCTATTGGTCTGCCTATTTTCTCTCTATCGAATTGTCTGTTTATCCATCCGGTTGTCTGTCTGCCTATCTGTTTGCTGATCTGCCTGCGGTTTGACTCACTGGTTCTTCTTCAATCAGTTTGCTTGGATGCTATCTCCTAAATGTACATTGATCCCCCCCTTGGCTTTTACAGAAAGCAAATCGACGAGCAGGAAACCGGAATCTATCCTCGCGTATGTTCGCCTCCCGCATATGGTTCCTTCCAGGGACCGTCTGGAAACCTTCAAGGTAAAAAATGGAAAGCATTAGGATTCTGCTTTCTGGAACGCATAATTTGTTCGGTTTACCAAGCGTCGTGACCGGTGGGAGGTAGTCAGCACAAAGGGACTACGATTTGACAGTGTTTGATTGCAGTTCCATCGACGTGGAGCTCGGAAGTTCTACAGGCGCAAAACATTTTTCCAGCGAGCTTCCCGCCGGTCCACCACCATCCACGGCATCAGCCCTCATCACGGTATAATCCTTACGCACGACCAACGCCCGCTGTAAAAATCGAACCAGGTAAGCAACAAATGAGGGTCTGGTAAGTCGGAAAATTACTTGGAAGCCGACACGGTGGGAAACGGGTAGACGTACAGGCATCATCGTACAGACAATAAGACAGGCAAACGGACAGTCATTGGGATAGGCAAACTGACGTACACTCAAGCAGACAGACAGATAGACATTGGGATAGGCAGACATTCTATCAAACAGACAGACAGGAAGCACACAGACGGTCAGCCACACAAGCAGACAAGCCAACAGAGGCAGATATTTTGACAAACAGATAAAAAGCTTGTATATTATTGAAATTACCGTAGTCTAATTAGATCTAATGGAATTTTATAATAAACAGTCAGCTTAAAATGTGGTGAATTGTGAAGTTTTCAAAATGCTTCTTTTTGGCCAAAACTAAAAAAAAAGACTCATCAACTAGTATAATCATGGGAGGGCTCTTTTTATGGCCCGCGAAACGCGCCTCCATCCCAATTGCACCCGATTTCCCCGATACAGAGAGAGAGGCATCCCGCGGCGCCTGTGATCTCCTTAATTATCCAATCTATATCTTACTGAGATCCGAGCCATTAAGGCAGCCGCGGATTCCGCGGCAATTAGTTAGGATAGAAGCGCGATCATTCCGAAAGGGATGAGGGAGTGATTAAGATAGATAAAGTTACAACCTACACTCCTTTCAATCATTCTTTGCTTGCGACATTTTCTACGCACAAACTGCCTAATTCTCTTTATAATTCATATGATCCACTGTACCTTGCAGAGTTGTGCCGAGATTATTAGAGATTCCGTTAATTCCGATATTCCCAATAAACCCGATAAATTAACGGGTTTAGCGAAGCGGTAGCGTAACGGCAAATTACGTTATCTGGTGTATCGGCGATTTCTTTTTATCGGACAAGAAATATCGGCATTTTTTAACACTTTATTCAAACAGTGTTTTACTATCTAGAGACTGGTACTGTTAACTACGGTGACATTGCATCAATAAAAAACTGCGGAAGAAACTAAAATGTTTGTTCTTTTCAGGATACTCCGCAGATTTTGCTGCAGCCCACGTCAGCTCTTCTTCCAACACGTCAGCATTATACGAACACCAACGCCGTCACGCCCCTTTTTTTAGCCCGGCTTCAACAGGTGCATACAACCATCTGACCCCGTCCAGTTATTACAACAACCCCAATACCAACTACTCCTCCGGATATGCCACGCCCATCGACCTCTCCGGATCCGCTCATCAACAGAACGATGCTTATTCGTCGACCGTCTCCAGCACTCAACAGTTCACCTATGGGCATCAAGACACGCTCACAACCAACTCCTACTCCCAGGCAGCGAACCTCTATAACGCGTACTACGGACAGGGTTACGGCACCGGGTAACAACGACAAACCTACGCTTTTTATACCTTTGTTTAATTTCTC
Organism: Hypsibius dujardini; assembly: GCA_001579985.1. NCBI lineage: Eukaryota > Metazoa > Tardigrada > Eutardigrada > Parachela > Hypsibiidae > Hypsibius > Hypsibius dujardini. Next base: position 6,956 of record LRSR01002154.1, on the reverse strand, counting down.
ATAATAATATTAAAGCTATTTATAAATAATTTCTTAGCTTTAATTTTTATTAGGGTATTATTAATTTTTATTAGTGTGTACCAAACACTTTAGTTAACAAAAATCTAAATTTACTACGACTATACTCAATAAATGTGCGTAAATTAAATTGTTTAGTTTGTAAAAACTAACTAACATTTTTTTGTTAATAAAGATTTATGTGGGGTAATTGTAATGTATTAACTTGATGTTTTAATAATTTATGACAAGAAAAAAGGCTTTGTTTAATAAAGATCAATAACAATCCAATCTCTTCAAAACAGAACAGTCTGTTTTATTAGCTTAACGAACCAAAAATCTAATTACCGGTAGTTGATTAATTTTCAAACACTAAAACTAATTATATTTTAGACGAATTTCAGAACTAAAAAATATTAAATTGATCAGGTAAATTATTGTTATTCTTAGGAGTGGATTATTCCATGGCACTGGCAACAACAGCAATGCCAATAATGGTGCTGGATACGCCCAGCAGCAACAGCAGCAGCAAGAGATGAAGAACTGGTGGAGCTATTCCTCCAGCGGTTCCGGCTCGTATTCCGATTCGGGTTCATCTACGAACTCCTCGCCAGGGGGATTGAGTTCAAGCAGTGGCTCGCCGGTTGATATCGACAGACCGCAGCCTGCACCAGCAGCACCGTCAAGCCATAACGACACTGCAACCTCACATTGCCAGGACCTTTCGTATTAGTGTCTCCAGAGTTTTGCTACAATCTGTTCTCTCAACTGCTTTCTTTGTGACAAGAGAATACTTTTGATCTTTCACCTTTAATCTCACCCACAAAGAAGCCATGAAAATAATCATACAATCGGGCGGTTTGTTTTGCATCTCGAGGCGGTTTTCTTTCCACTGAATTTCTTGAAGGTGACATCTTTAACATGATCGTGCATGCTTAACTAAAATTTCATAATACTTTTTGCAAGCTGCTCGAAAATAATTGTCTGTTACTACGCTAATTCATTAACTGATTTACGATACCGAAATTCCGGCTATTCTTTTCAAATTAAATGAAATACTTCTAGCAATTTAATTGATAGTTTGATTGAGTCAACACCTCGTATCGAAATGATTTATATTTCTCAACAAATTCCAACCCACAAACACAGTCCCGGAAAAGTTTAGAGTACCACAAAAAATCGCAGTCCCTAAAGTATTATAAGGAAGCGGAATATACACAGACCGGGTATGTATCCCCAGGCACGTCTTTTTGACCGTGGAATGGAGGCGCATCAAGCCCAGTGTACATATCAAGAGGACAAGCCCAGTACATGTACCGTACATGTATATCATCATATGCAAAAAACAAACAAGACAGTTGATGTGCGATATGTTGGTCGGTCCAGGCCATAGAGTTTATTTACGCCTTCGAGTTCTCCAGTTCAGCTCGCATCGTTCCAAGTCCTATGGGACAAGGAGAATGATTTGCAAAAAAATGGGTCTCTGCATCTGCAGTGTTTGCAAGGTCTTGGGAATTATATTGAAGGCCATGCCGCTCGAAAATTATTTTCTGTGTGTATATATCTATGTGTTTGCACTCTGTACCGGGCATGGACTCTGTTTTCCGACCGGAAATCTCCCATGGATCTATTCAGTCTGGCCATTCCATACCTAATGTCCTTGTAAAAGTCAACAAAGCAGCCACACAGGCTGACGATAATTACCACAAACACGTGTATACACTTCCCAGTGTACTGTTTTAAATTTTATTTATACTTTGTGTTGTCTTTGAATATTATTTATACTTTGTGTTGGTTTTAATTGTTTTTATTTTATTTTATTATATTATTTATATTATTTTATTTATGTTTAAAATTTTATTTCCATTTTCGTAGTCTTAATTATATTTCTCACATTTCTACCTCCACTAAATGAATATGCATTGATATAGTAATTAATCACTAATCATATTTCTATTTTCTTTTGTAATGCAGTTCGTGAAGCTCACTATTGTCGCCTGCCTGTCATGCATCGTTTTATATTATCTCCACATTACCTTGCCGGAAGAGTTGCACCTGACCGATAAAGTATTGATGCAAACGTTGAGCGTTTTTCACAAGACAGGCCGGCTTGCGGTACGTAATGAATTTAAATTAAGACAGACTTACGCAATACTGTCTGCGTTGGTGAAAGATAGATGGATAACGCTCCTGGAAAAATGTTCAGGCCTTGACCTACTCCGCATTGGGCGGCGGGACCGTCATCAACATCAACAGGCACTTCAAGAGCTTTCTTATCTGGCTCCTGCGAGGAGACCAATTCCAAGTCCAAAGTGATCACCTTAAGTTCGATGGTGTTGACGTAACTGTGCACCGGAAGAGTGCCTGGATTCAAGGAAAAGATGATGGCAGAAAGAGGGAATTACGGCCAGCTGTGTTTTAATTCATGGTGGAGGACGGGTTTACGAATTCCAAGGTACTGTATACGCCACAGCACAGAAACATCTCATGTTCAAGTTTGATTGTCTGTTGACTTATCAAGAATGACAGTTCAGTACAATACGCATGCATGTGTCCGTCTGTTTGTCTGTCTGTCTGTCTGTCTGTCTGGAGGAATGTCTGAGAACTTGAATGCTCCTTAGCTTATCTTTCGCACTCCACTGCAATCTTAATCGAGTGAAACAACATTCAATTGCAGAGAACTCTTTTCCTTTATCCAGAACTGTATGCGGTGATCGAACGGTACCTCGTGAACCACATGGACGCCGTGGTCGTTTCCGTCCACTACCGTCTTGCTCCCGAGTATCCCTACCCCATACCCTTCGAAGACTGCTTGACTGCAATCAAGTATCTCCACCGCCATCACCAATATTTCGGGGTAGACGCCACGCAAATCTCCATCGCCGGTGACAGTGCAGGAGCTAACATTGCTGCTGGGATCACTCTCAAACTCCGCGACACCAATCAAAACTTTCTCTATCGTCAAATTCTCCTCTCACCGGTCACTCAGGTTAGTGTTTTTAAAAATAAAAAGTGGAGGAAATACAAAAATAACGGAAGAAAAACGTTCTCTAAATATACTGTGCTCTCCAGTTGTGCGCAAGGTATAATGAATAAATTCATGCCGAACGAGCGCAAATGGTGGATTTCTGATAAAATTAAAATCAGACAGCCCTTAGCCTGAAATGTCTTTTTGTGCATTCAAATGAAAATCGAAGCAATATTTAGGCACAATCTGAATTCTACAGTTCTTCCAAAAAGAAAACTATTTTAGATACATCTAAAAATACAACAACGTACATCTTTCCTCCTCTTGAACTTGTATTATAAATGGACACCATTGATAGTAAATTTACCTTTTTAAAATGCTTAGACTCAAAGTCATATAGAATAATATTCCATTTTACAATTTCTGGATCCCTGCAAAACAATATTTTACTTATGTTTTACTTCTGGTGGATAGATGTCTTATCATAATGAGAGGAGATTGTAAAACTAAACTAACTTTTTTAAAGCATCTTCAGTAATACTTCGTCTTACGATCTTACCAGACATATCTTTAAAATGCATGTAAACAATCCTATGCACTACAACGCAGGTCTCCAGCTTCCTGACGTACTCCTTCCGCGACAACGCCAAGTACGCCATCTTCATTGAGCCGACTTTCTTCCTGGAGTACATAAACGTGAGTACGGATCACGCGGACGCAGTCTGCGCCAACGAACACGTCGTCCACGAAGAGATGATCCATCACAAGGCCCGGCCGTACCTCAAAAATTACCATAAAATCAACCACGAAGACGTTGTGAGGAAGGAGCATGTGGCGAGGGATTTTGGTAGGCGGATTGAAGACCCTTATCTCTGTCCCATGATGGCGGACTCATTGAAGGGCCTTTCGCCGGCGTTGGTCTTGGTCACGGAGCATGACCCATTCAGGGACGACGCCCTGGCTTATGCCGATCGCTTGCAAGCGGATGGAATTGAAATGGAAGCTGTTCGAGCGTTTGGTTTTCATAGGATTTACTACTTTTTTGATAGGAGCGTCAGCGGTGGTAGAATGATTGATGCGGTTGTTAATTACATGCGAACCGTCTACGAGAAGTGACGTCTCGGTTTGATGCACCTAACAATTGTTGCTGCAAATCTTTTACTGTACCGAGAGACGTAATCTGATCATCAGAGCTATCGAAGAAATGCCAAAACAATGGGGCAAAATAGCAAACTTAAAAATGAAGATTTCGCTGGGCAATTGCCGACATTCATCAGCAGTTTCGATGCGCAGGGTCACATATGGATTTGTTTTACCCCGCAGCCCTCCGTCCTTCCAATCCTATAGGCTATTACGGAGTTGTGTTGCAGAATTGCTGACATCGCAAGAATGGTATCCTCCGCGTAGATGCAAAACGAGACTTGTGCCTGAATTGTTGATTTTTCAAACATCTTGCATGCGGCTGTTGTCATTTCAAAATATCGTATTATATAGTTTTATAACACCTCTTGCTAGACTCCATCCGGCTGATAAAATATGCCACGTGGCATCCCGCCATCTCGCCCGATTCCCCGTCAGGCAGTTCGCTATTCGGTCCACCTTCCGAGCGCTGCCGTTTGACCATCTCCGCAACCATTGCGATTTTGTGACACAGCTCCCTCTCGAACCGGTAGCGCTTGAACTGCAGCCCGAGGTCCGTGTCCTGTCGCTGCCTCGCGTTGATGGCGGCCTTACGCAGAAAGGTTGACTCGAACCCCAACAGCTCTCTGCGGCACCGGATAAAGTTTAGCACCTTGTTGTTGTGGTCGATTAACCCTCTGGTAGCCAGGTGTTTTAGGTATACGGGTAGTGCTGGGTCAGCCAAAGTTGGCTTAAATAGGGAAAGTACCTAACTTGAATGGTGGACATGACAAGGGTTCATTTGGCACTTTCCTGCTCGGTTAGTGCCGTACCGCCAGACGGCGCTGTGGCGCCTCCACACAACAACCTGACAACAGCTGACATTTTGCCAATAGGGAATCAAAACATCTTCCTAGTGAGTTCAATTTTCTCATTCCGCTCTCGATTGCTTGTTTATTTCATTTTCAGCTGGATTTCATTGGTATGGTCGTTGGCTAGAACCCTTTTTAATTTCGAAGGCCGGAATTTTTTTTTCAGCACGTACCGCAAGTTAGTATACATACCATTTAAGTTTAAGCCCAGTTTGGCTTAATGAGTTCTCACCACTTCCGAAAGCTTTTTCAAAAGTTGTTTTTACTTTATATTTTACGGTTCTGTTAGAGGATCAAAACAAAAAAACCGTATCAAAAAAGTGCAAATGCTCGATGAGAAAATGGAGTTTGAAGGAAGAATTAAGCCAATGTAAGCTGACCGGCACTCAGAGGGTTAATGCGGCGTCATTCTTTTCCTCCTCCTCTGCATCGCATGCGCTCCCCGGCCACCGTTCTGTCCACCCTGCGCTCCCCGGCCACCGCAACCATCATTTGAGTGTTTAGTTCGAACAGGATTGCTTGATTCCTTGTCCGTCGCCACCACCTCCTTGAAGGTCCTGGCTCCGGTCTCCCGAACCCCCACGACCAAAGCCACCACCAGCTGAATTGCTCTGTCCGCCACCTGGGGTCGAGCTATTGGTGCCGCCATAACCGTAGTTACGATTGAAGAGTCCGCCACGGCGTTTGGTTGGGTCCCTCTGGCGCTCCGAAAATCGTGTTAAAAATGATCGTGACGATCTTCCCTTGGCCAGCTCCGAGCGCTCCACTTTTTTCAGCTTGCGAGGCCGCTGCAAATGTCAACAATCCAATGAAAATTATTTGGAAAAAATTCCAGTGTTGTCCAAATGCTGGAATTCCAGTGAATCCCAGTGAATTCCCTTGGAATTTTAGGAAATCATGGAATTGTTTTTGCTTGAGGGCCAGGGAGTGGGCGCGGAGCATGGGCGCCCTTGGGCAGCGCCCTTTTGCCCCAAGAAAAACCCAGGGGAAATTCCATGATATTCCACGTTCCATTCCCCAGACTCTGTTTGGAACGTGGAACTGCACGAAATTGGAACCTATTTAGAACCATCCCTACCTTTGGTTATGCATCTGTCCGATTTTGTGGCTTTTGGAATAAGAGGAGGCACAACAAAGCATACATCTATCTGCCACCGGGAGAGCATGAAACAATAAATGAAACGGGGGGAAATAAGACCGCCGACTTATTTTCCGTCAAGATGAGAGTAAATGCTACAGTCTCTTAGTGTGTTTTATGGTTGTACAAGCGGTACCCTCTATGTACCATCAAAGGGCTGTTTTTTACTTTCCAAATACAATGTTTTATTTTCTTCTGATTTCCTCGATGGGATCGTAAAGATCTAATTATGCACATGCACTTGAAAAAGGAAAGAGGGGTAAATAAATTCACCGGAGAGAACTGTGTGCTTTCCTCGTGTCATGGTGAAGGTGCATCAATGCGCGCCATAAAACATTTCAAACAGTCGCTCATCATGTCTACAATAACATTAGATTTGACTGACGTAGCCGGTGTTTTCACAATATATGCCGCGAAGGTCGGAGAATGAAGATTCTTTCTTTTGTTCGTTGGGCCGCAGCTCATGACGACAGGTATGTATACTGTATGACCTCAATTTCCCCATCATTTTCAGCTGAGAAAAAATATGTCGCTGCTCAGTCGTGAGTATGTGCTTACAGTGCGAGTTCTCTGCAATTTGTGAGCGTTTCATCATTTGTTCCACCAGATTGCTGCGTATATGAGACAAATGGAAAGCATTTCGTTGTTTTTTATTTGCTGCTTATGGGTTTTTACGATGCATTTTCATTACGGAGCGATGGAAATCTTCACCGCTCTTGAGGATGTCCAGAATATCATGAACGCGGAAAGAAAAATTGTGGACATCTTACGAATGCTTGTCCTTCAATCGGACAAGCCGCGTCGAGCAGCGATAAACTCGTAAGCTATACACATTAATGATTCGAGCAACACTATAGCAATA